>OOFB01016118.1:9380-23993 GCA_900323305.1 Trachyrincus murrayi | reverse complement strand
GGGGGGGGGGGGGGGGGGGGGGGGTAGATAGTAAAGGTTAACTTGATTAGTCTGATTAGTCTGATTAGTCTCAGACTACCCACTGAAAAAAATGTCAATGGATTGTAATGTGAGGGTGCTCACAGACGGAGACACATGTACTTATTCATTTATTAACATTTAGCATTAGATATGTTCTGTGTGTTCTATTTGTTCTATTTGTTTACTTTGAGTGACGTTGAACTTCAAAAACACCGATGCTAAGATACGGATTTGGATTGTTCTCGATTTAAACTCTTTTAATTATTCAGAATGTAAACAATAATTCACTCTGTAGACTGTACATTTTTGTATTTATATAAAGATTCTCCCAGTTACTGAGTTACTGGATACCAGTAACCAGTTCACCTGGTTGCTGGTATCAGTTGCCATGTCATGAGGTATTCAGCCACTCACGGTCTTTGTCGCCGGTGTAGAAGTTCTTCACGTTGTCGTAGAGGCCGATCCTGATGGAGGCGAAGCAGACCTGCCTCTGCAGCCCGGCGATCAGACCGTTGTACAGAGACTTGGGGCCTTCCGTCTTGACCATGGTCGCCATGGTCCCAAACACGCCCCGGTAGCGGATGTTTTTAGCTGCCTCCACTTTCTGCTCACCCTGAATCTGGAGTCAAATGTAAATAGGCCTGCATTAATTACATTCATTTAAATACCGCATTCATTCATTCAATTCAGTTGCACAATGAAAACAAACGTTAGACTGTATTCGGTTGAATATCAGTATGAATGCTTTTAAGTGGATCAAGGAATGTGATGAAGTGCTTTTGAGATAAGAGAGATTGACTGTGTAATCATTAGATAGAAAGACAGCCGGTGGGGGAGATAGAGGGTGATAGAGAGAGAGAGAGAGAGAGAGGGGGGAGATAGAGACAACGCTATTGTGTACAGTAGGCTGTACTCGTGTGTGTTGTTGGTGGCTGGTTTAAGCAGCCTGCACCTGGTCAGGCTGATTAGACTCTGGGGCTGGGTGAGGCTGCACACCTGTGGTGCATTGATAATCAGGGCACACAGGATAAACCAGCCACCAAAACACACACACCACACACACACACGCGCTCAAGAGAGCACGGACGTGTCGGCATTGTGCCACCTGCGAAACATTCTCAACTCTGCAACGAAGCGATTCAACAACATATGCTTGTGTCCTGGTCTGCGGGGGAGCCCAGCAGAAGCCGCCCAGGTGGCGTGCAGCAGGGTCAGCTGCTACAGCGGGTTTCCTGTACGCCTGTATCCATCGCTCTTACAGAGACCGCGACCCCACGTTGTAAAATAACCACAACGTACAGTTGTGTGAGTGCTGCCAACTAAGACGATGTCAAACAAACGTAACAATGACATCTCTTTTTCTTTTTTTATTGAGTGCTTTTGCACATTAAACACAGATACAAAACATATCTCATATTTGTCTTTATTCCTTTTCAGATGTTTGTAACAATCCTGCCGGACAGGAGTTAATCTGCTCAGTCATGTTTGCATTTCTAGGAAACCCTTGAGTGTGTGTGTGTGTGTGTGTGTGTGTGTGGGGGGGGGGTGTCCCTGATAGAGTACCTGCAGTCTGACTTTGGCCGTGTCCAGCGGGAAGGTGATGAGGTCAGCAATGCAGGCCGCCGCCCCTGCACTCATCATCTTCACGGCCAGGGGAGGGGGTACGTCCGAGGGCTTCAGTCCCACCATGGTGCCTAGGACCGGGGGAGAAGAACAACCAGGCATACACACACATACACACACATACATGCACGCACATACACACACACATACGTGCACACAAATACAAACGAATGCAAGGCAGGTTTATATAGCACCCAGGCACTGTGTGTGTGTGTGTGTGTGTTTGTTGCTAAATGTAAAAGTAAGCAACAGTGTAGACATGTAGAGAGACTATCAAAACAAGTCTAGAGTCATTCATACAAAAAGGTGTACTTACAATTTCACGGGGATATTATGGGATATTAAATTCCTTCTAATTCCAGTTTGTTGATTTCAGGTAGTAATCCATACATGGCAGTGGAAGGAAATGTTCATCTTTTGCTCTCTATTTATAACAATCTCACACTGGCCTTTTACGACACATCGGGGAGGCGGTCCTGTGGACGGGAGCCTGGGTCCAAACCAAAGTCCATGTCTGTCAGAAAGTCAATGTTCAATTTTGTTCCTGCCGCCCGGGCTACAGAACCTTTTGAGAAAAACAACCCATGTCAACTTCTCTGAAAACACAAATCACATAGTGACTAATTGTATGATCCAATTGTAAATTGTACAATAGTTGTTAAGTACTAGAGTTCCTCAAATGAATCTGTACAAATGTGTTGCTCGTATCCAATCGCTGTTTTGGGATAATTCGTTCTGTGCAGTGCATGGACTTGATAAAAACATAATTTACATATCTGCAAAGCCAATCAGGGACCTTACGTCAGTATCAATGTGTGAAGATAGTTGGAAAGAGGGTCAAACAAAACATATCTTCCTCAGTTTTTGGGCTGCTCGACCAGAAGAGGCCTGGTCAAAGGTTGGAGTCTGAGGGTCTGAGCTGTTGGGAGTTCCTCTCTAACAGCCCTGGAAGTGATTGAATCGCTCTTTGGCTCATGTTTGTGACAATAACAACAGCCAAAAACCCAGCTGCCAAGAGAGAGGACGGAGCAAGCAGGGGTGGAGGTGGTTGACGTGGGCTGGGGATTGAAGGTCACTACGAGTGGAGATAAGGAGGTTGCATCACAGGGAAGTTCACGCCCCAAATGCCTCAGGTGTGTGTGTGTGTGTGTGCACTGTTGACCCCCCCAAAGTTTGGAACAAGATTTCCCAATGGCTCCACCCATGTAGACACGCCTCTAATGTGACATCATGTGACATTAGACCACATGAAGACCATTCAAACCCAATGCAGTCAAAACCAAAGGGCAACAATGAAAGTTAACATTGTATATACAAGTATAGAAACTGCAATGATCTATTTCTATATATGATCGCTCTCTCTCTCTATATATATATATATATATATTCTGCATATCGTGATGTCTTTTAAACCAGAATATATATATATATATATATATATTCTGCATATCGTGATGTCTTTTAAACCAGAATATATATATATATATATATATATTCTGCATATCGTGATGTCTTTTAAACCAGAGAATCCACGATCAGGAAAGATGCTTGTTCATGAGGCAGCATGGGCGAGAGACATTGAGAGTTATGTGAAGCGTAGGGGAGAGCGAGGCCAATGAGGCAACAGGACTAGACAGGAGGGAGAGCCTTAGCAAACGTCTGTTTCGTTTGGCACAACACGTGTTGCTCTCGGGCTAATCATTGCTGGCTTTCCTTCCTTGCTATCTGGGGACGGAAACCCGTCCCTCGAGATAGCCCTCTGTGATTGGTCGTCCCCGAGATGCACCGGCGAGGGGCGGGGCCAACAGCGTGAGGGGAGTGGAGATGAGCTTTAACTGTGTGCCTGTTTTTATGGGTGTAAATACTTGTGGCCAGGAGACTTGGATTGTATTCTTAATGGTTTTGGTAGATGAGTTTTCATATACTGTAACGTCCGTTTTTGAAAGTTTCACATACTTTGGGTATTTGTGAACGGTTGAAAGTAGAGAACCAGATAAATACTGTTAAACCATTAAGAAGAACCATTAACCCTATGGGCTTAAAATCTTTATTTTAGCCTATAGTTTGGACAATAGAACAATATTACATTGAAATAATTCTTTCGTGTTTTTGTGATCCTTTACAAGGGAAATATTTGCTAAGGAATGAACACTAGGAAACTCATTTGAAACAAATATAGTATATCATCATAGCATACTTTTAATTAGTAGTAGTACATATAGTACATACACAATACCTCTGAATCATGAAAAGAATGTGCATTTGGACTTAAAATACAAATATTGACATCATAAAAATAATACAATAAAAAAAAAAACAGCAATGTAAAAATGCGAATGGGCAAAAAAAAGTAGTGGAAATCTTTAAAAACAAACTAAAGTACAGTTCGTGTGCAGAGACCGGTTGTGGTTGATCACCATGGTTACAGATGATTGTAATTAGGTAGTCAATTACACACCTGTCAATTACACACATCTGTACCGTGGTCTACATAAGAACTGTGTCACCATCGTATAACATGGAGGCAAGATGAACTTGTTTAAGATAAATCTTATTTCTCCTTTTCCTGATTTCAAAGAAAGTGCGGGTGCCTAATAATCTTTTGAGCATAACATCCTCGTTTTTTTGTACTGATACGGTTACAGGAAGAAAAAAAACAACATTATTGCCTTTGGTATTCTTGATCAATTGTATTCGTCATCAATCACTTGATCATAAATGTACGAATATTTAAATTGCAATGTGGATTGTGGTAATACAGTGCAAGATGTCTTAAGACAACTCTTTTAGACGTAACTTTCCAGTGAAGTGTGAGATAAAGAGGATCGGAAAAAAGAGTATGTAAATTCTAAGCAATATCTCCACATTTGTTGAGGCATCGCAAGGCCAACACGATATCGACTATCGAGTCAGTTTCCAGGGATTAACGGTAGAGTATGCTATATCCCAAGAGACCACACTCAACAGTCCAACCTTCACGTTCAGTTTATCATCTATACAGTTAGTTAACCAGTGTGAAAACCAGCAAAATAAATGACCATTAGCAGCAAATAGAACTGTGAGATCATAAAACGTTTACCAGACTTTATATTAAGTGACGTATTAAGTATGTGGATCTGTATTGCGGTGTGGAACTAGACTGAATCAAACTGTTTTACATCTATATGGCCTAGTAGGTGCACGAGAGATTACAATATTCATGTTTTTGCTATTATCTTATAAAGGACAGCTACTACCTTGACGTTCTCACCCGACCGGACGCACCAGATGTTAAAAGTCTTCCATATCTGATAAAACACAGCGCTAACAGTAACGTTATCGTTCACGTATCGTACACGGATACTTCCAATTTCCTCGCCAAAACACCGTCACGTTGTTCTAGCACTGAACAAGACTGAACAGTAATTGCTGTTTTTTTCTTTTCTTTCTATTTTTGGAATAGCGTACCCACAGAGAGAGAGAGAGAGAGAGAGAGAGAGAGAGAGAGAGAAGGTCAAGTCCGTCACCATTGTCTTTTTGCCAGCATTGTCTTTTGCTCCCCCTCAGCCCGAGAGGGAGATCTCATAGTCGCTGGACGACAGCGAGGTGCGCCCCAGTTTCCGCACGTTCTTGGCGTTGGTGATCCTCGCCAGCATGTCCACCGGCTTCTCAAAGTACTGGACCAGCGCCTGCTCGGTGAGCACCGAGGCCAGCAGCTGTTCGAAGGTGATGGCCCAGTCCTTGTCGATGCTCGTGCTGTGGGGGAGGCCTCCTCTATCGCCGCACTCCGCACCGTCGTCACGCCGATCCACGCTGCCTCCTCCTCCTCCTCCTCCGTCGCCGTCGTCATCATCGTCGGCGTTGCCGTGGCTACGCACCAGCACCGTGTTGTCGGCGATGTCCTCGCACCGCAGCTTGTTGTCGTCCAGCTCGTGGGAGCCGCCGCTGAGCACGGAGTAGGAGGACACCGACGTGTCGTCCTTCGTCTCGTCGTCCGAGGTCAACATGGCCGCCGCCGACGACAGCGTCCCCGCCTCCTTGGGCGACGACGAGTCCTCCTCCAACTTCACGTCCTGCAGCGGCGCCGTCTGTCCGCCGTGCGCTTCTTCGTCCTCGTCCTGTTCTTCCTCCTCCTCCTCCTCCTCCCTGTTCTCCGCGCTCGCCCCGCTCTCCTCCGAGTCGGTGGCGTCGGCGTTCTGGCGGGTTTGTTGTTGGAAAGCCCCGGGTGCCCCCGCGGGCCCCCGGGAGCGGTCTGGCCCCGGGTCGCCCTCTCGGTCCGGGTCCTCTCGGTCCGGGTCCTCGGGTCCAGGGCAGGAGAACATCTTGCCCACCTCCCCCATCTCCAGCAGCAGGCTGGTGACGGTGGCCGTGGCGTGGTACAGCTCCTGCTCCGCCAGGTCCTCGCTGAACATGCTGTACAGCGTCTTGCACAGCTCGATGAACTGGCTCTGGAGGAGAGAGGGGAACAGAGTCAGCGCCAGGCCGTGGGTCGCAGCAGTGGACCGCGGTACACAATAAACATTTTTATACTCTTTTCAAACCAAACATGTAACATTATTTTCAGAAATACATACGCATGTCTACATGCCCCGCCCCGTCTAATTTGATCATTAGTATGTTTGAAGACTGAAAAGGGGAAGAGTGTATTGAGGAACAATAGAGAAATGTTCATTATCCTACTTTGTTTATCCATTGACAATATGAGAACGGCAGGGACGATGCATCGCTTATTTTACCGAACTAAATATGCGTCAGAAGTACCTCCACAGGTCGGCACCTGCTTGGGAACCCATCTGTTCTAGAGGAGTATAATTAATATCGGTTGCTCACCTGGTTCAGTTGGGGCAGTTTCTTGGTACTTGCTAGTTTGGGCTTGGCGTCTTGGTTCCACAGCTTCAGATAATGGCGATAATCTGACGTCTGCAGTTTCTTCACTGTAACGGGAAAAAAACAACAACAGAATATTACATACATTCTACCGGAGAGTTGCATTGGGATCGTATAGATGAGTGTTTCATACATGTGTCATGCAGGACTTTCAGCAGTATAACCACCATTCCTTTATTAGACACATCTACCAACATATCATGTGTTTTGTGTGTTCTTCTAGGTCATTGCAGGTCACTTGACTAGCGTGTTACCTTTTTCAGTCTTGAACGTAACTCTGACAAAGCCGTCGTCCTTGCACTTGGGGTCGTTACCTGGGAAAAGACGGTAGAGATGGTACGAGTTCCAACATACATTACATATCCCCAAAGAAATAGCATGTGGACATTTTCTCACACCTGATACGTTTGATTAAAGTAATCACGTTTGCCTCCAACTGGTTTATAATATTATGTTACATACAGGGCTGCCAACTCTCACGCACGAGAGCGCGAGACTCACGCAAATGACGCGCTATTTTGCCGCAAACTTACAGCCTGCTTTGAAAACATTTCGCACAGACTCCGATAGTGCTCTACATCGGAGGCTTCGAATTTGCGAAAAACAATCTGACAGTTGGTGAGTATTAGCCTACTAACACTATTACTACTACTACGACTACAGTACATGTAGTTTGGTGTAGTTTAGAGTATGTAACGTTAGGTAACCCGCTTGATTCGCTGATGGAAGATGACCTCACAAACGCATGCAGCGGTTATCCATTGATGGAAAGCTGTGAGGCGACCTAACGTTACCTGCTACAATTAGAACAACGATTGGGTCTACTGTGGGCTGCATCAAACTACTTGTAGCCTGTTATCAACCTGTTATTGCCAGCCAACATTAGCTAAAGGAAGTGTGTGTGTGTGTGTGTGTGTGTGTGTGAGCTGTTGACAGTGACTGAGAACAGACAACAGAGAACTGGTAAGAATTATATTCCAACTAAGTCAGTCAGTTTGTTAAAAAAAAAAGAAGCTGATTTGTAAATCTGAACAAAGAACGTAAAACAAATAATGTAAATGAAATACATTTATTTTATTTTTTCCTAAATTAATTTTTGGAAGTGTCAACTGACCTGACAAAATTAAACACATGCACAAAATGAGCCATTGCTGTGTCTTGTGTCGTGCTCTGTATGTGTTTTAAGTACATTTTTTGCTGGACCCTGTTGTGTAGGGGACCAGTCTAGTCAATAAACCCTCTGGTGGCCAAAAACTGTTTCATTTCTGTTCATTTTGTAATGGTTGGCGTAAGGATTAGAAGTTATGAAACTGGGGAAATGGCTGTAAGTAAATATTCATGTTTCTTTACTTCAAGTATAAAAATGAATAGATAAAGGTCTTCTGTGTGTGGTGGCGATCCCGAGCGGGCCCCAAAAAAAATTAATCATGTCTCACTCCAAGGTTTTCTGAAAAGTTGGCAGCCCTGGATAACAAACTAAATAACAGAGACTCTAGAGTAATGTACATTTAAATCCGTTGAAAGCTGTAATGCTGGTTCTTACCCATAGACGTTTCTGGGGTGATGTCTTCAAAGAAGTATTGGGTGGCTTCAAAAGCAGAGTCTGGTTCATCGTGTTCATTGCTGACATCTGGGAGAAACAAATAGCATCGTGTGAGCTTCTCCGTTCAGCTCTGTTGGTAAAACTATTCATATTTCATAATTTAGGATACACTTTTATTCAAAGCAACTTACAGTGACTTCAGATAGGCCGTTAAGGAGCAGGTAGGGGTTAGGGCAGGTGTTGTGGACATTGGGGACGATGGTACTCACCAGGTAAAACGTGCATCTTGTACAGCACTTTCAGTTTCTCCGTCAGGTCCCCATAGCACAGGACACCTACCAACACAGCAGACCACCAGCATGATTTGATGAACTCCTCCAGGGTTCCAAAAAAACAGATTTATTACGGCGGCAAAAAACTAGCATAGCTGGCTAAAACTAGCATAAGTAGTATCAAACGTGGATCATCACAGCAGAAATATTTATACTTCTTCATTTCTAATCTATGTCCTACGCCACAAAACATACACCTAATCTCCCTCACACACACACACACACACACACACACACACACACACACACACACACACACACACACACACACACACACACACACACACGTTTACTCCCGCTGCCCAAACTCACTCAGGCCGCTGATGAACTCGCGGAAGTTGATGAGCGCGTCTCCGTTATGGTCGAGCAGGCAGAAGAAGCGCGCGGCCAGCGGGTCGGAGTGGGCCTCGTTCGCCCAGGGGAAGAGCAGCACGAAGAGGCCCCTGAACTGCTCCACGTTGATGCGGTACTGCTCCAGGTAGGGCAGGCTGGGGTCGTGGCACTCCGTCAGGTTGGTGCCCCCTCCCCAGTAACAGCTGGTCAGGTGCTCTGTCTAATGAGGCGGCAAGGGGAGAGCCAATCAGAAACACCCAGCGACCTAGCTTGCCCGTAGCTTCCGCGCCGAGAGCTACTTGAAGAAAACAAAATGACCGGTTGATGTTAATGTCCTACGTAGAGCGGAGGGAAAGCTAGCTTGCCCATCTTAAGTGCTACTTTATAATATTCCAATATAAGTGGGCAAAAACCGAATCGCTTTATACATAATATATTATGTAAAGGGCTAAAGGGTTCACCAATTTGAATTGGTTCAACCCATTTAAAAAGACCCAAGACCTAGCTTGCCTAGCTTAAGAGCTACTTACTTCAGGTATAATATTGTAATATGAGGGCAAAACTACTTTATCCTTGTTCAACTTCTGTCGTGGTGAACACTGCACTGCTGTAAAGGTGGTAAAATCCACTGTGAAGTGTGAACATTGAGATGTTTAGAGAGAACAGCTTGCGTTAGCTCAGCTTGCGTTAGCTCAGCTTGTGTTTGCTCGTGTTGAGTACAGGCTTAAGCGGCTAATGCCGCGGCTTTTAGCTTTGTGAGTCAAAAGTGAACAAAACCTGCTTTGACGTGTATTCCACACTATGGTGTTACCGTGACAACGTGTCGGCTGGTGGAAACGGCAGTGACGGGGGAAAGTGAAGCCGAAGTCCGTTCCAGTAACTCACCTTGAACAACACAAAAAGCTCCTCCAGCTCGTCAATACCGAAGGGAGTCTCCGTCACAATAGTCCGGACCTGGATCGCACCGACAACAGGAAAAGGTAGAAGTGCATTACAGCTCGTCTTGATGCAGTTTCCCGTCGCATTGTACGGCGAGGTTTACTTAACGCTTCCCTCCGGAGATCTCTCGTAAATGCGTGTGTTAATACGACGCATGTGCGTACCACGTTGCGCTTGGTCGTGTCCTCGATGGTCTGGATGACTCTCAGTCTCTGCTTGAAACGCATCTGCTCAATCACATCTGCGCGGATGGAGCCAAACTTCTGTGGGTGGAAAAAAAAAGATTGATGTTTAATGTGGTGGCACTGGTGTTCATCGTTGTGCATTTGTTTGCTATGGGAAGACCCCCATAGTAAGACTGTAACAGTCATGAATGCATTTAGTCTACTTAATCAGTATGAGGACCAATCACAGGGGGCGGACGGTACAGGGGGGGGGATACGGACCTCGTAGGAGCTGCGGACCAGCTTGAAAATGTCCACCTCTGGGTGTGGATCACCGTTGTCCGTGAGGAGGGAGTGGAGATGGGGGATAGGTGGGAGGGTGCTGTCCTTGTTGGTCACACTGTCCAAGTACCTGCAGATGGATATGACATGGTTTGATCTCCACCCTCACTGTGGTGATCAGTTGACAATGCAAAACACCTTTACTATGGACGACCCCAAAACAAGAACTAGTAAGAAAAGCAACATTTTAAACCACATCGTTAGATGTGAACCAGCCTTTCTCGGGGTATATCCCAATTGAAACCTTTAGATGGCAGCAAACTCACAGAAATAACTTAAGTTTGGAGTTCCTCTTTAAGTTCTGTATTTACAGAACTTAAAGACCTCCACAGTCTCCCGTGGAGGTCTAACAACAGGGCCTTTACAACATGGCACAACATGGCGTCCTCCGCACCTGCCCAGCACGGTCATGGCCTCGCCATCGTCTTTGCAGCCAAGCAGCTGGTGGATGTTGGCGTGCAGCACGGACAGCGCCAGCTGGAAGATGACCTTGATGCCCTCGTAGAAGAAGCAGTCCACCACCACCACGGCGCTCTCGAAGGGCATGACGGACAGGAAGAGCGTGAGGAACCAGGACAGGGAGATGGTGGAGATGACACCCAGGTCCTGCATGCAGTCGTACAGCTGGGGCACGTACTCCCGGGCCAGCTCCTCGAACACCCCCTGGTCCACCAGCGCGCCTACGAAAGGGGAATAGAAAAAAAGGGGAACGAGAGGACAAGAAACAAACACAGTTATTGATCTTAGTTATTAGCCATCATGTTAGCCGCCGCATGAGCAAGGAGTGTTAGCAAGGAGCATATAGCCATTGTGCGTTAGCAAGGCACGTTAGCAAGGCACGCCAGAAAGCGCGTTATCAAGGCACATTAGCAAGTCGTGGAGCATATAGCCAGGCATGTTAGCTGTGGTGCGTTTGCCAGTTGTGTCAGCCGTGGTTCATTAGCCATGGAGCGTTGGCAAGGCACATTAGCAAGGCGCGTTCTCCGCCGCCTCCCAGCCGAAAGGTTCTGGGTTCAATCACCATATATGTCCACAAGGCTAAGATGGTAAACCTCTACCTGCTCATTAATGACCTGTACTAAGTACTGCATGGTGACTAGGTGGCACAGCACGTGTACTACTATCTATCACGTGTACTACTCACCCACGACCCTGGTGTTGTAGTAGTCTGGAAGCATCCGCTCACAGAGGGCCACAAGTAACCAGAACGCCTCCTCTTCTTTGGCGTAGAGCAGTAGCACCGATGTCACGATATTCATGGCCTGAGACGATGGTGTTGGCGGTGGGGAGAAGGGAACGTTAAGATAGGAGACCGGCAAGACCAACACCACTAAAGAGGAACATATTGCAAAGGTCCTGGGTTGAGGTTTGCTAGTTTGTTCATCAGAAGACTTCATATCGAATGGGGTTGTTGCTAGTTTATAGTACACGCCATGTTTATCATCGATCACAAGAGAAACTATCCCACCGTTTTATTAATCATAAAGCATGCCACAGTGAAACACTTTACTGTGCACTGACATCGAAAATCTGCTTTTCATCTTCTATAACCCTCCATGTTGTTCAAACAAGCCAGATATGAGCCTCTATCTCAATGCAAAGAAGATGACCGCCCCTCCTTTTCTAGGACTAGCCCATTTCTAGGACTAGCCAGTTTCTAGGACTGAATATATATTCGTGAACCCAACTTCTTACATGTTTGTGCATCTGCTTCCATGCACATCGTTTTAAACCAATGAACATTTGCCTTGTTGGCGTGTGACCCCAAATACATATTATATAGTCTTTACCTAGTATCCTATGTTGGTCTAGTAGTCTTTACCTGACAGTATCCTATGTTGGTCTAGTAGTCTTTACCTGACAGTATCCTATGTTGGTCTCTAGTCTTTACCTGACAGTATCCTATGTTGGTCTAGTAGTCTTTACCTGACAGTATCCTATGTTGGTCTCTAGTCTTTACCTGACAGTATCCTATGTTGGGGTTTCTGAAAGCGTAGGCGGTGAGGACTCTGCGCAAGGCGGCGATGCCCATCTCGTTCTGGAAGGCCGGGTGTTCGGGGAGCGATCGGTGCAGGTCCCTCTCAATCTCCTCCGTGGCCAGGTTGTACCGGCCCATCGACTTCTCGACCAGGTCCTCGTAGTACCCCGGGTGGGTCACCATCTCGTTGATAGCCCCTTTTGTTAAGGAAACGACGGCGTCGACAATATTGCGTGTGTGAGAATCTCGGCCAGAGCGGCGTTCGTACAGGTTATCATCTTAGAACATAGAAATATTTTAATTTAAAATACCATATGGTCAAATGTTCTGCATGTAACTCAGAATGAATCAGGAATGAATCAAGTTGGTGAGATCCAAGGAGAACATTGTGGTACATATTTGGTCCCCTAGGTTGCGATAACTACAACTCCCATGCTTATGACCAAAACGACATCAACGTTGTTACATTTAACAGCCAAACTAGAACAGGGCACGGCACTTTAAGTAGCTGACTTGACACCTTTTGACACAAACATGCCCCAGACGGACACCTGTAAAACTGGTTTTAATATTTAGCACCAGCAAATATAGCCGATGGTACGTGTTAGCAAGGCAAACTCTGTGGCTCCACAACAGCAGCAGCGTTGCACCCAAGTAGGTCAGTGGAGGCGGGAGCTGCTTACACCACCGCTCTCCTCATGTGGAATAAACCAAACCCCCTGCAGCATTATGTAACCGTAGGTCATTCAAGGTTCTCCTGTGCACATATTTTAAACCCTTGAAAAAAAAGGTTCATTTTGCTTTTCCATGAAGAAATAAAGTAAAAAACGGAAATGGACAATAGGGGATAGGATTAGCATGTATATGTGTATATATATATATATATACACAATACCTCATTGAGAATTCCCGGATGGATGTGTTAGTTTGAAAATGCCAATTCGAAGGGCCCCTGTCAATAGACCTGCCCCACCGCCGCCTCTAACTGACGGAAGCTAAAGACAAATTAGCATTCTACTTTCTCCTTCTACTCTGACCACATCACTCCATTATCTACACTCACTCGCTCATCACAGGTACCAGGAAGTAGAGCGGGGGGGGGGGGGAACAAGTTTAACAGGTCCATTTCCTTCAATAAAAGATTGCTCTGTCTGCCGCTTCTGAAGACGGTACATAATGATCGTCACATGATTGTTGTACAAGTAATCTCAGGACATGCAATATTTTCACTTCAATATTTTCACTTCAATATTTTCACTTCAATATTTTCACTTCAATATTTTCACTTCAATATTTTATGTGTGTGCGTGCGTTTATTTAAAGGCATGGCAGGTTGTTAGCTCACCGGAGAAAAGGAGCCAGAGGTCTCCTCTCATGTTCTCCGGGATGCCCTGGAGCACCAGGTCCTTGGTCTTCTCCGTGCGGTACATGCACACCCCCTGGCCGTACTCTGTCAAGTGGTTCTTCCACGCCTGCTCCTTCAGGAACTCCTTCGCCTACAAAAGAAAAAGAAGATAAATATTACATATCAAAGTTACACTTACTTGATTGTCTGATTGTCGTCAGCCTCACCTGTAAGTCACTTTGGATAAAAGCATCTGCTAAATGACTAAAAAGCGAAATGTAAATGGGAAATAAATATTACATTTCAAGTTACATTTTCGGGCTTTAACTACTATGACTATGACTGTGTGCTCTGCACTCTGTCAGGTTGCTGTTTTTAGAAACCTAGTTGTGCACCACTTTTGTCAATTTTGTTTTGATTGCATGCTCTGATTGTTCTCAGCCTCACCTGTAAGCAGGGGCGTAGCCAGGAATTCAGGGCCCCGTGAAAGGAAATCCGTATGGGTCCCCAGAAATGCCGCAGAGCTTAGTTTCTTTCCCACCATTTATGTATTTATTCGAAATATGCTAAAATATATATATTTCACTTCATGGAAACATTGGGGACATATCTGCCCACAGCTGGCGCTGCTGCTATATACTTTGTTATACTACACCTTCACTACTCTCTCCTGTATCTGCATCTGGCTGACAGCATATTGTGAGTGCAACTTAATATAACATTGAATATAACACATTCTCTCTTCATCACAGTAGATCGAATCATTTTCACGTTGCTTTATTTAAAATGTTAAGGGAAAATAGCCTTAATTCATGACCTACTGATAAATCATATTTGATTTAAATGCCTCTCCCTCGCAGGGCCCCCTGAATTGTCAGCAGCTAGTGCATAAAATCCACTGTTACTTTAACTAGTGTGTCCATGCAGTCCTTTCATATTGATGGGACACGTTTGTGTCAATGTGGTGCCGCTGGCTGTTTCTGTGTAGGCCAACCCTCGAGTCTAACCAGAGCATGATTACTAGTCCCAGGAAAATGTTACCACTTATATTTACTTAACCGCTTAATATAAGACAGTTGGGAAAAGTGCATTTCATTATTGTATATGAATATGAGCCCCTTTTACTT
>OOFB01016111.1:22237-57237 GCA_900323305.1 Trachyrincus murrayi | reverse complement strand
AGATGTGGTACATTTGCTTTCGAAAAATCCAGTATTGCTGACCTTCTTATCCTTCATATTAGCTACCGAACTGGAATCAAAGTACCATTTACTTTGACCTCCGTAATGTACTCTTGAAAAAAATCGTGCAACCTCAATGAAATAATCTAGTGTTGGTCTCCAGATGCCATTGGTAGTTGCTGCGTGATGCAATGGGGTAGGGTAAGTAATGGTTTTATTTTGTCTTGCCCTTGCTAGAATCCTAGTGTTCCACCACCGACTGCCATCCTGAACCCTCCTCCTGCTGTTCCTGTACAGAGCGTTGCAGTACCGGCCGGTTTCCAGCACCTCCAGGTACTGAATCAGGATGCAAGCTCAGTGTGCCTTTTATATGGGCCTCTGGTTGTTCTCAGTTGTATTGGAATTGTGTGTATTGACTCGCATCACAACCTTCCCACCGTAACAGATCCACAACAGAACTGTATTCACCTCAAGTTTTGGGTTGTGCCATACGATGGATGATCAGAGGATGCAGCTCAACCCTTACTTAATGGTAAGACTATACACATTTAATTTGAGGAAAGGTGTCATCTTTGAGATTGTCATAAAACATCTAACATTGGTGTTATTTATTGTTATTTGCAATTTGTCACTGGCTAACTATCCTCTCAGGCTTCTCCAGTGTGTTGTTTTCCCAAGTACCCATAATAACTTTTGCCATTCCCCTCTCTTTCGTGAGCCGCAAGATAATGGTGTTGTTATAATTCTTAATGGACGAAGCAGATAGTATGGCTAAAATTGGTGTGTCTTCTTGCTAAATTACTGATTTCCCTCAGCAGAAATATTTCAAGAAGTGAATTGGCAGAGTGATTCGAAGACAGACCTTCAGAGTTGTTGTTCCAATGGGATGAAGCCAATATCTGATATTTATGGTTAATGCTACAGCTAATTGAAGAAATACACTATTGCACTCCATGGTGCTTGCTGTAGCAATGTCACTTAATGTCACTTCATACAGAAATCAATCAAGTAATGCCGTGGCGTGTGGTTGGCTGTATTATTCCTTTAATAGTAGGTATTATGTCATTTCTTACCTTTCCTTGACTTTCTAGTCTTTAAAACATCTACAGCCTCATATGTAATAGGATAAGCAAACAAAAAGTTGTATTTTGCCTTGCCAGTATCCTAGCGTTCCACTACCAGCTACGATCCTGAACCCTCCTCCAGTTGCTCCTGAACAGAGACCAGCAGCAGCGTTCCAACACTTCCAGGTATGGGATCAGAAGGCTAGCTCAATGTTCCTTATTTTGTGGGCCTCTGGCCTTAGCAGTTGTGTATATTGACCAGCATCAAAACCTTCCCACGAAACAGTGCCACAACACAACCGGATTAAGCCCAGGTTTTGCGACGTGGCTGGCGATGGCGGGTCAAACGGCACAGGTCCACCCTTTCCCACCAATGGTAAGCCTTTTTATATGTTTAACCCTGCTGTTATTAAAATGTACGTTCTCCACTTAGTGCACAATCAAAAAAAGATTAGCCGGTGATGTATAGGGCCAACCATTAGAAATCCAATTGGATTTCTCTAATTGTAGAGTTACCCTTTAGAGTAGATAGTTGGATACTTTATTATTTTTCCCCGTGGGAACATTGGTTTGCAGCATAATCACAAGGCATTTCATCATAATATCACAAAAAATGACTAATACAGGGCTCTACGCTGACTTTTTCCCTGCAAGCACTGTTCTGAAATTTTTAGGGGCACAGTCCACAAAAGTAGGGGCACAACTAAATAAAATAGGCGCGGAGTCAAAAGGGTTAGGGAGGGATTAATATGTTTATTTCATTCTTATAAATAATAAATAAGTTATATTTGGCTGCTGCCATTTCTATGTAAGTGATAAATGAACAATAGATGTAAACAAAAATAAAGCGTAACTCTCTGTACCAGTGCCCATCATCATTTTCAAACAGATTTTTAAACAGAACCTCAAATCGCAACCCTATCTGTGTTCCAGGAGCTTTTGTAGCATGGTCTCCTTTAGATCACGTCCTGACATTCCTGCTTAAAATCTGAACCTATGTGTTGGATGTTACAGGAACTTATTTTAAAAGGCGGAATCCTAACAATGTAACAAGTGGAAAAATCACTGCGTTATGTTTCTCACCAGTTGCCAAGAAGTGTAATGTTATCATTCATTCTTTTTTTCTGACATTGCAATTTAAAATCTCAAAATAATTGGTAACATCGATTTAAAAAAATAATATGTAGCAGTCCCACTGCCACCGTTTGGGAGATGAGCGAGGAAGGAGAGAGCGCTGGCGGTTCCAAGTGTTTTTATTATGACTTTTAAATAAGGGGGGACACCGAGTGCCAACACAGTCACAATACCGCCCACATGGGGAACTGACAATGTCCACAGCCTCCCACAGGTATGCAATAATGTCCGCGGCATCCAACGGGCACGCACTACTGTCCACGGCAATCAGGAAGGCTCGCCGGCACTTCCTTCACATGGACGTTTCAGGATCCAGCCTCACTGCGGGAGAGAGAAAAACCACGTGACTAATAGCCGAACTCATTAGGCTCATCACCCACAGCCGCGTCGATCCCGGGAATCAGCCGCCCCGCTCCCCTTGTTTGCAGCCCGATACCGAGCCACGCCCCCTTCCCTCCACATAATAATAATAATTACTTTTTTTTTTAATAGAATGATCTGCGAGAGGCATTCTCGCAGATCAGGATAGCAGAACCAACAACACTCTTTTTTTTCAACATTTGAAGTAGATCAGCTAACCTTTTCACTGGACCAAAAAAGTAATGTTTTATGTTGCAATGAACATTTGGGTAAAACAGGTTTACGGCACTTCCAGGTACATAATTAGGAAGCTAGCTCAATGTACCTTTTTATATGGTCTTAGCCAATGTGCTTCCTTTATTGAAATCGCATAAATTGACCTGCATTAAAATCCCCCTCCAAAACAGAGCTACAGCAGACCTGAATTAAACCCAGGTTTTGGGGCGTGGATGGCAAAGGACGGTCAAACAATGCAAGTCCACCCATTCCCAACAATGGTGAGATTATACACTGTTTAACCTCAAAGAAGAATAGTGAAAAGACCCTAGTGATAATGGGATAAGCAAGCAGTAAGTGGACGATTAGATTTTTTGTGGACGATATTTCGAGTTGAGTATATTACTTCCATTCGGATGTAGGTTTTGCTTATCCAGGTGTCGGCCTAATGTTTTATCCCATCTGCCATTGTGTTCTTGAATAAATAAATACACCTAACACTTGCTATTATGAAACAGTAGACTTCCTGTTTGTGTCTGCTTGGGCTTGCCCCTGCATCTACTCTGCACTATCTTGATGGTTCTGAAGATGGTGCTGGTATTGTTATTGTTTGTAAGTACCCTTGTAGAGAAAAACTGCCCCTCAAGGACATTAAAGTGTAAGTGAACCCCTTGTTTTAGCTTCAATTCGAACACAAATTTGATTTAAAAAAGGATGTGAAGGTGTATCTCCATGGTTACAACCCACGCCAACTTTGTGGTACTTTTTGTTTAAGCTAGTATATGTAAGAACGCAACTTGAGTTCGGAGCAGAGTAGAACGTTCACAAACTGTTTGGCGGAGACTAGCAAAAACATTGGATTTTCCACCTGTTTTCTCAAAATGTTTCTTAGTAACAGTGACAAAATGGCATAGATTACTATGTTGAAGATCATATAAGACGTATTACCAAAAAAACGATTTGGGGTCTTTTCTACTTCCTAGGGTCCCAACATGCCACCTCCAGCTCCCAGCTTGAACTCTCCTTCACCTGGTCCTGAACAGAGCCCTGCAGTCCCGGCAGGTTTCCAGAACATCCAGGTACAGAATAAGGAAGCTAGCTTAATATACCTTTTCTATGCGCCTCTGATCGTAGCCAACAAGGTTCCTTGGTGGAAAATTGTGTATATTGAGCTGCATTTAAACCTTCCCAAAACAGATCCAGGGCACACCCGAATTAAGCCCAGCTTACGAGACATGGCCTACAGAGGAGGGTCAGAATATGCAGGTTGACTCATGCCCACCAATGGTAAGCCAATATGTTATTAATAGTAGTTAGTCCTGAAATCCCTTCTATTTCATCTTTTAAAACATCTACAATGCCATATGTAATGGAATAGCCAAACAGTAAGTCATGTTGTTTTACCTTGCTAGTCTCCTAACGAGAGACCACGGACTCCCAGCCCAGACCCTCCTTCACCTGGTCCTGAACAGAGGCCTGGATCACCTGCAGGTTTCCAGCACCTCCAGGTACACAATCAGGAAGCTAATTCAATGTGCCTTTTACATGGGCCTCTGGTCATGGCCAATTAGGTTCCTTTATAGAAATTGTGTACATTGACCAGCATTAAAACCCTCCCACCAAAACAGAGAACTAAATTAAGCCCAGCTTACGACACATGGATTGCAGAGGAGGGCCAGGACAGACGGGTCGACCCATTCCCACCAATGGTAAGCCTATATGTTATTGAGTAGTAGTCCTGAAATCCCTTCCATTCATAAAAAAATCCATAAAGAAAAGAAAGAAAAAAACCTAAAAAAGTGTAAGTTATGTTTAACATTTCTTTTCCCTTGCTATTATTAGCTTAGATAACCAGTTATTGCTAATTGTAAGACTCAAATATAATATTGGATTTTCTTCAGATGACTATAGATTTTTTTTTATTGTATGGGTTGTAGACAATATCAGTGATTTCATTAACTTTTAGTTATTGTGCTCAAGTAACAGATGCCAAATTATTTGTGTGCTTTGTGCTCACGCAAGCAATCTTGTGAGTTTCCTCTGTTTAGGGGGCTCACCCCCCCCCCCAACCCCAAATCCTAGCTACTCCCCTGTTGACCTGCATCAAAACCTTTCCACCAAAACAGAGCCGCAGCAGACCCAAATTACACGCAGATTTCGAAACCTGGATTGGTAGGGAAAGACGATGGACGCCGGTCGACATTTACCCACCAATGGTAAAACTATATACTGCTAGCCTTGCTGGAATTACAGGAAAAAAACAGGCAAAACACTTTGACATTCTTATTCTTCTTCTTCTTCTTAAAACATCTAACATTAATGGGGAAAACATAATCGAGGGTTTATCTTCTGATATGTGTAATATTGTCAGTTGTAATTTTTTCTAATAACTGTCAGGTTTCTTCCTTATCTGCTGCAGTGTTATTTTCCTACATCACCCAGAATGACGCATGTCACCCCTCTCTTTCGTGAATTGCAAAGCCAAGATGTTGCCGATAACATGGCTAGAATTGGTTGATCCTCTTGCTAAATTACCAATTTCTTTCACAGGAATATTGCAGAAAGTTTATTTGTAGTAATTCGAAAACAATAACACTGTAAAATACCATCCTGGATGCATTGTACATCACCACATTTTAACAATATTATGTTTTTGCCCATATTTTTGGTGGTCACTGTGGTCTTGAAATTCCTTACATTTTAAAACATTACACTGGAATAGCCAGACAGTAAGTCATGTTTTGTTTTACCTTGCTAGTCTCCTAACGAGAGACCACGGACTCCCAGCCCAGACCCTCCTTCACCTGGTCCTGAACAGAGGCCTGGATCACCTGCAGGTTTCCAGCACCTCCAGGTACACAATCAGGAAGCTAACTTAATGTGCCTTTTACATGGGCCTCTGTTCATGGCCAATGAGGTTCCTTTATTGAAATTGTGTACATTGTGTATTTTTATTGTCTATTGACCAGCATCAAAACAGTGAAACCCTCCCACCAAAATGCAGATCGACCCATTGCCACCAATGGAAAGCCTATACACTGTTGAACCCTGTTCTCATTAATAGTAGTCCTTTAAAACTAGCCTGATTGTGAATCATGAATTTCTATTTCGTTTTGTGGTGGAATTCTCCGTCAATATTCCTAACTATCTCTGTTTAGTGAATAAAGAGTCATCCGAATATGTAAATTAATCTTGCTTACTTTATTTCTATAATATAACATAACACAATATAATACAATATAATAGACCAAAGCTTCAGCAGAGAGTTCTTCCACGCTTACTCTAAGAGCTCGTAGAGAGAAGTCTCCCGATTCCAGTTTCTCAGCCCTGGTTATACTCTTCCTGCTCCCCCATAGGCTTACAACAACAAACATGTTTACGACAGGAAGACAGTCCGTACCCTTACAGTCTTATCTTTACAGCCTTCCTGTGGACCTGACATGTAACATAATGGTAAACAGAGTCAGTTGGCTATGCGACAATTGGTGAATAACAACAGAATATACAAGTACACATATATGGGTCTTCTCATGGCAATATTTTCCACTACAGTTTCACTTCATAATTCAGTCTGAAGTTTGCTGCTGATTTTAGAGCCGATATTTCTGGACAGCTTCAATCCATAGACGGCAAAATCCAAACATTTCACTACAGAGTCGACCCGGTGTTTTATGTTGGTCACTCAGCATATTTTCTTTCCAAGTCCTGCCTACCAGATAATCATTGGCTCTGAAAATTCAGACTGAGCCCAGTACCACTCAAACAACCAACACCAGACTCTGAATTGCAGAACATTTTCAAAAAGTGGACGGGAATTTAAGGGCTGGAACCAGGCAAATTTAAAAATATACAACCTCCAATTTTATGGGATAAGCGAATGCCTTTCCCTTGCTATTGTTAGCTTAGACAACCAGTTATTGCTAATAATTTTAAGACTCAAATACAATATGCTTAGATTTGCTGTAGATTTGGTTAATTTTAGTAGTTATGAAAATGTGAGTAATTGAATTAACTTTTAGCTATTGTGCTCTATGGATGCAAAATGACTTCTGTTTGGGGGGTTCAGCCCCGCAAACCCAGTTGACCTGCATTAAAACCCTCCTACCAAAATACGTAGACCCAAATTAAACCCAGATTTTGAGTGGAGGGAAGTTACAAGGGTGCAGATCGACCCTTACCTACCAATGGTAAATCTAAATACACTTTCCCTGCTGTAATTCAAGGAAAAATACAGGCATAAATACTATACAATAAATACAACGTTCTAATAAAACATCTGTCATTGATAGGCAATTTATTCCATGGTTTATCTTCCGATACATGTAATATTGTGCTTTGTTATTTGGAATTTGTCAGGCTTATTCCTGATCTGTACGCCAAACAGTAAGTCATGTTTTATTTTACCTTGCCCTTTTGCTAGCCTCATGAGAGACCACGCACTCCCAGCCCGGACCCTCCTTCACCTGCTCCCTTACAGAGGCGAGCAGTAGCTGAAGGTTTGCAGCGGTTCCTCAATGTGCTCAACAAAGGGGTGGACATCAATTTGTTCACCAGTATCATCAACGATGACAGCCAATCTATTCCCTCGAACGAGGAGCCCCTGCTTAACAAGCCCCTCCTTAATGAGCCGACCACACTGGAGGACAATTGGGTTGAACCTCATCACGATGACAGCCGCCCCGGTCATGCCGAGCAACGGTGCCGCAGTACATCCGCCAGCCTCGGTGGCAGCATTGAGCTCCCCGACCCTGAAGGAGCTCCCATAGAGCGACACACTCCTACTAATGAGGAGTTAAACGACAGTCCGTTTCCTTCAGGCAGTGCATCCAGTTGCCCAACGCAAATACAGCTCCAGAAAATTCTTAAGACTCTGGGCTTGAGCTTCGAGGAGGAGGAGATAAGTGGACTCACAAACCGAACTAAGGAGAGGCTCTATGGGAAGAAGAAAGACAATAGACAGGAGCTCCATAAAACATCTGTGAGTGAGAAGCCAAGCCCACAAATACATTGCAGTACTTCTACCTCCATTCCTGCTCACCGCAGTCCTGCTACCCCTCCCCCTCAGCGTCCCCAGGAAAAGGACTCCATGGAGTGCAAAAAGAGGAGGCAAAGCTCTCCCTGCAGCCAATCAAGAGAGAGAAGCGCTCGTGACAGCCAACCAAGAGAGCGATGCAGGGATAAAGACAAGAGGCAGAATAGAGATCGCAGTGGAGACTCTGCGACAGACGAGAGGCAGGATAGGGATAACAGTGAAGACACAGAGACAAAAAAGAGGCGGGATAGAGATCACCATAGAGACTCAGAGATGCACAAGTGGTGGGATAGAGACTCAGAGATGGACCAATGGTGGGAAAGAGATCGCCATAGAGATGCAGAGACAGACAAGTGGTGGGATAGAGATTGCCATAGAGATGCAGAGACAGACAAGTGGAGGGATACAGATCGCCATAGAGACTCAGAGACAGACAAGTGGAGGGATACAGATCGCCATAGAGACTCAGAGACATACAAGAGGCGGGATAGAGATCGCCGTAGAAACTCAGAGACAGGCAAGAGGTGGGATAGAGATCGCAGTGAAGACTCAGAGACGGACCCATGGCGGAATAGAGACCGCCAAAGAGATGCAGAGACAGACAAGTGGTGGGCTAGAGATCGCCATAGAGACTCGGAGACTGACCAGAGGTGGGCTAGAGATCGCCATAGAGACTCAGAGACATACAAGAGGCGGGATAGAGATCGCAGTGGACACTCAGAGATGGACAAGAGGTGGGATAGAGATTGCAGTGGAGACTCTGAGACAGACAAAGTTAAGAAAAGCTCCCGCAGTCATGATGCCAGTGTGGAAAACCCAGACCCCAACTCTGCCTTAGCATTGCCAGAAAATAGTTCATCCCAGCACTTTCCGAACACTACCCACGTGAACGCTCTTGGGGCCATGGCCCCTTACCCTCATCTCTCTAATTGTCCCAAGGCACAGAACCCCTCCTATGCCCTCCCTGACACCGTGTCCTCCTATCATCTCCCTGAGACCGTGTACTCTTATGACGTCCCTCACCCTCCCATGTCCTCCTATCACCTTCCTGAAACCATGTCCTCGCATCACCTCCCTGAAACCGTGTCCTCACCTGTTACCTCCACTCCTCAATCTCAATACATTGATTACTTATTCAACCCAGATCTGTCAAAGAGTGAGGGCCAGCATTGGTCTGCTCAACGCTACCTACAGGTTATCAATATAACAAAGCCTATAGGGAAAGAGCGCTGCCTGACCCCACTCACGGCTGCTCTGCCAGGATATGGCAAGAAACCGATGGCTAGTATTAGGAAACAAAAAAAGAGGTCAAAGTATATAAGGACAGCTGCAGCCAAGGCAGCTACAGCCAAGGCAGCTACAGCCAAGGCAGCTACAGCTAAGGCAGCTGTAGCCAAGGCAGCTACAGCTAAGGCAGCTGTAGCCTCTCACAATCCTTTGAGTCCTGAGGTGCCGGTGGCGACTACCAAGGAAAAGCAGGAGGCAGTTAAGGTCCAAAAGGAGCCAACAGAAGAAGAAATAAAGGCAAGACTGAAGGAAAAGGTGCTTTCTTTACTCCACATATTCATAATAAATTGCCACAATAACATTCATTGTTCAATAATATTAATTTATTTGCCTTTTTTCCCAAACAATCTTTTAGCTTCAGGCATTCAACCAGAAGATGAAGCAGAGACCCATTATACCAGTGCAAGAGTCTAGTTGCACTACGTATTCAGACCTGACTTAGCATTGTTAAGCCAGGTTAGCATTGTTTTCTTCTTTAAATACACCTTCTGGAGCTACCTGACTTGGACCCTTTCAGTCTTGATCAAACAGGAGGACCTCACAGAAGCATGCTGTTCGTTTCAGTGTAGTATAACATTATGTTGTCAGAGATCACTAGATTTCTATAGACAGTTTTTTAAACGGTAATATGTAAATTATGTTTTGAGTTTTGAGTGCTATAGTGCAAACGTAAACAATGGCTGACTTTCAAGTGCACTCTCTGTTGAAGTTTTCTGGACAATTCTGGACAATTTTACTAAATAAATACTTCTCTTTGAAGCATGAAGCTGAAGCAATATTTAATGTTTAAAGAAAACGTTCTTGAAAGCACATAATAAAATGAACAAAACTAGTGCTGTATTGCCAAGACATCACAGCATGCAGCGGGAGAACAATACCATCTAAACAGTCCCTTGTAGCACCCATTCCTTCCGGCATGTTTAAGGTGTGTTGTGTGTTTTACAGCTCGTCTTTGTCTTCTCCCTCGCAAATGCAGGACGCTCTTTGGCTGTTCATGTAGGGCCTGCAGCCTAGTGTCCACACCGTGTTGAACATGGTGTCCGCCACTGTCTCACATGCTGAGGGCAACAGGGAAGACACTGTTATATATTAAAAGCTTTTTTCTTGGCAACAGTGAAATGTGAAATTTTCCACAATAAAAGTAAAAAATCCGAGCCATTACATCAGAAATTCCCTCTGAGTTTCTAGACCTTTCCGGATCATATACATTCTACATTAAAAGCACCAGACTTGTGTTTATTTATTCAAGACAAGTAACGCAACAAAGTTAGTTTGAAACAGGTCCTATTAGCCTACTGACCTTCAGCCTTCGACATGAATCCGAGACTCTTCTTGAGGTCGGAGCAGATGGTGTGGAGACACCAGCGGAACTTGGAGTCACAGCGGTACTTGTTGGAGCCACAGGTGTCATAACACATGTCCAATTGGTTGCAGCACTTGGTCATGGCTGGGATACCCATATCCATCTGGCAATAAAACAAATAAGTGTGTGTATGTTAGAATGGGATTGGCATTTTGCTAATCAATGTTTTAGTGTGTTAATTATTTGAATTTTGTGGGTGTTTGTGTAATGGCAATGCTTTAAAACGTACTCCATCGGGAACAGGAATGCCCATGAAGTAGGAGCTGCATCCGTCAGGTTCTGGCATCTGGTAGTCAGGGCGTGGCAGGGGTGCTTTACCTGGGGAGTTAATTACGTCATCTTTATGGTTACTGGTTTTAATTTAATGCTGCTTGAAAAGGCAACAAAGTAGATACATGACAATGTTTTAAACTCAAGATATATTTGAGAATAAGGAAACTTCCGTTATTATATTCAGAGGCCATTGTCCACGGCCAAGCCCCTGACATTTTGATGATACAAGATACAGGCTATTTAAAAGCCTGGCTAAACTTTCCATAATAGTTGTGGGCCTGACGTTAACATTGGATAATGAACTCATACTCCTATTCAATTCAATCATATTGAATACAGTAGACCTATTAAGGATCAATTTCAATCAAAGTATTAAGCATCAACTTACCATATCGACAACGGTATTGACACACTCCATCACGACCACCCATCAGCTCTAACATGGAGTCAAAGTAGCTGTTAACCGCCTCGAAGCCGCCCCTCACACTGTCCATTCCCCAGTCACCGTCCTCTGCCGGCGGGCTGCCGGGAGCCGAGCCGGGGTCTGCTGGAGGCGCATCGGGCTCTTGACCCTGGATACCGTGAAAGGACACAACCAGAACCAAGAAGAACCATGGGGCGAGCGGGACCCTAAATAACATTTTAGTTGTGTTGTTAAATAAAGACAAAGCGCCAAGGACAATATCTGTGTTCAAAGTAGCAACTAAAGGAGAGAGTAAGTAAGTAGAGAATAACTGTTGCATATAATCATGACCTGGACTTTGAGCCAGACATCTGTCGTCCTCCACTGTGGAGGAACAAAGTCCAGCGTTTATCAACATTTCACTTATCTATGCCTGCATTACTAAGAAAAGAAAAACACGTTACATTTAAGTTTAATTTCAGTTCCAGACATTATTCCTGACAAAGTTCCGTTACAGTTCCGTTAAACTCGCGTTGTGTTTAATTTATCCGGTTGAATGCAATTGATGGCGCCCAAGGTAGACCCTGCCGAGCCCCATCAGGACCTGTAGAATAGGCCTACCCTTCCAAAGGTCAGCCTTTGTTTCTGATGACATCATGTTACACTGGTGTCAACCATGTAGGGGATTTATCACACCTTTTGTGTTTTGCCAACCCTATCTCCTTACCCGTTGTAATTGGTTTGCCAAATAATATGGTATATCCTACAGACACATATAACTGCACATTGACAATGACGTACGGGGACCGTTTAATGATTTACGATTATTGCAATAAGAATCTACTCTATTAAATCTATGATGAGCATGATTTTATTCGACAAATATGGATTCGGATGCAGTACGTACAACTACCAGCAGAGGGTGTAGCACAGCGCTGCGTTCTCCATAACTCGGGCGTCGGAGATTATGACTTCCTACTGGGAAAAATAAAACGGCGCGTCAACTCGACGCAACTCAACAGTTTGGTCCAGGAGTATGGAAGGCCATCATACAGGAGTATGGAAGGCCATCATACAGGAGTATGGAAGGCCATCATACAGGAGTGCTTTCTCCTACCAGCCTGCAGCGTAATTATAATTTCGACTTCCCACCTCCGACCATAAGGGACGCGCCACTAACACGTGACATGACGTACGCGGAAGCCATTGTAAACATGCTCTGAATGTTTGAACCGCCACACGGTTTGAACGATGTATACAGCTTTTAAACACTTTACGAAATAGCTCAATCCTTTATGTATAATATTTTAAAGTAGAAGACAAACATATTTCGTTGACGTGACAAGGACAGTTTGTTCATTGTCAATATTGTTTAGCTTTTTTTGTTTAGCTTTTTTATATTGGATGCTAATACACACAATCGAATAACTAATTAGCTAACACAATTAAAATGGCATTTGCGAACCTTTTTAAAACTCTGTCTACTGCTGAAGAAGATCCTGCCATCCCATATCAATCACCTGGCCCATACAGGTAAGCGGTTTGGATGTGAGCTTTTACAAAATGAATTATATTAACACGTGCGGGTGTGCGTGTTACCAGTTTTTATACGATTCATTTGGTAATTAATTTGTCATGTATCATATGGATTGAAGTGGCGTCCACGAGTTGTGTGCCACGAGAAGACCAAACCTCGGTGGACAGCAGACTGGCCAGAAGAAGAAGGAAAAGACACACCAACATGTAAATAAACATTTAACTCACAAATATACATCTCATTTTAAAAGTGTTTTAAGTTTGTTGTTGTGAATGGTGTGTGTTCAACACGAGTATTTGTGTTGTTGGGAGCTGTTGGGCATGGGAGAATGCTACGATGCTGAAGGTGGCTACTTATTCGCCAGCTCCTTTCAGTCCACCTTAAACGGCCGCAATAACGTTATTTGGCCTGTAGATGGCTATTTAGTGACTAATCGCTCATGTACTGTAGATGCCTCTATTGAGAGATTTCTAAAATGACTAATCTGTTACAAATATTGTGTATTCAGAAAAATAAAACAAACAATGACTATCCATTTAGCATTTTTCTGTGGAATATATTTCAAAATATGAAGCGACCAGAAACACAACATGACAAGATCGGACTGTAATTAAATGAGAAAAGTGAAAAGTGATTACACTGTCTGCATAATTGTCATGACTTTACAGTAGAATTTTGTATTAACAATATCCTATTTTTATTATTAGCCTCTGAACATGGCATGTCATGGCCTCTACAGTACAGGACAGAGATTAGTCACTAAATAGAGCCATCTACAGGCCAAATAGCGCTATTGCGGCCTTTTAAGGTGGACTGAAAAATTCGAAGAAGGAGCTGGCGAATACGTTGCCTTCAGCGTCGTGAGTATGCTAGTGTATCTGTATCTATGTTTCTTGTGTTTTAGTTTTCTCAAGGACCCCCTTGGAAACGAGATGGTTAATCCCAAGAGTTATCCTTCAACAAAGTTTATATATTTACGGTGTATATATATATACTTTTATTTGTTATTCATTTGTATTCTTTTGTCCATTTCATAGAAGCAGTTTAATGAAGCCAAGAGAACAAAGACTTACGGACCTCCGACATTCCATGACTATGACAACCCAGATGGCGACCCCAGAGCACCAGCCAACTGTAATCACAGGACCTTCAGACACTCAGACACACACAGCGGTGCCTTCTTTCAGTGCAACATGGATAACAAAGTCCAACATCAGAAAATCCAAAACACGCCAACATTCAAGCAGGAAATGCAGCAACAAAATATGGGACAAAATAATAATAATAAAAAGAAGAAGAAGAAGAAGAAGAAGCAGAGGCAGGAAAACACCCATAGTCAGAGCTACAGTGGCGGGTGGGCTAATAGAAGACAATGGCATCAGGCTGACCGTAGAGAATGTTTTCCATCTAAGGGAAGAGGACATACTAAAATGCATGTAGACAACAAGCAGGTAAGTAACGCTGGCCTGCGTCTGTGGTCGTATCACATACCACCTGTGATGAGATTGGCAACACTTTTATCCAAAGCAAATTACAGTACATCTCATTTTAGGCATGTCTCATTAATGAGCCAGTAGGGCGGGTAGGCATCTTTGAGCAAGATGCCTACCTGCCCTACAGGTGCAGACATTGGGTTTCAAACCCTGTACTTTTTGACTGAGAGTTAAATGTTCTCACCACTAGCCTATCCTGTCTTTCCTCCAAGTTACACATGGCTCTGGTTTTGATGTTATGTTCATTTCCTCTAGAATCCACCAGCCAAAAGAATCAGGTTCATGACCCAGGAGTTTAAGGACCAGAATGCTGTGGAAGCTGATGGGCGGTTACTCTGTAAACATTTCCTTATGGGCAGATGCACCAAGGTAGGCTAAACGTATTACACTTCATATGACAAATTACATTTTCAGCTGATCTCCATGTGGACATTTCTTTCTTGAGTCTCAGTGTGGTTTAAATTTGTCCTTGTGTACAGGGCGACGAGTGTCAACTGGAGCATGGAAACACTGTCAATAATCTGATCAAAGAAGTGTGTAAATTTTACATCCAAGGGTGCTGTTCAAAAGGAGAGAGCTGTGCATACATGCACAATATCCTTTTGGTGGACAATATTCTGTACATATTATGTTGTTTTAAATTGTGTTATGAAGTGATGCCAACATGCCATGCCGCTTGCAGGTGTCAACCGACATTGGGGGGAGTAAAATGTAATTTACAACACATGATTTCCTTATCAAGGTTATTTCTACGCTCCTTCCCCTGTAAGTATTTCCACACTTGGGGGAAGTGTTCCAAAGATGCCGATTGCAGGTTTTCCCACGAGCCCCTCACCGACCTCACCAAACAACTGCTGGATCAGGTCTGTGTGTGTATTTCCTTCTCACCAAGTTCCCATACTTTTCCCTCTGTGGGATGGATTGATTAGTAACTGACTGCCATTCAACATGAATGTGAATCTCTGCAGGCATTACAGCGGGACAAGGATCTTATCGAGTTGGCAAAGAAAGCCCAGCAGGAGAGCTTGGCTCAGCCAGTGACGGCAGACCTGGCGGTAACTGCAGAGGAGGACACCAGCAGCCCCAAACCTGACATATTGCTGCATCCAATCAGGTCCGGGTTCACAAATGTCACAAATTCACTATCGTGTGACATTGACATAATGATTCTTAGTTTGGTTTATGTGTAACATTTTTGGGGTATTTTATATTTTCACAGGCTACACTTTTACAACAGTTCATGCCCCGCAGAGCCACACTGCGAGACGGAGGAGTTGATCGGTACTGAACAGGATCATGATCCAACGCACGTTACGAATACATCCCTTTCCCGCAGCCCCCTGTCAAGCGACCTCAGCGATTTCAAAACGGTTTCCTATTCGGTTGAAGCGGTGCTCGGACCTATGAAATCGAAACCTTTCCCTTCGCTTTTTGGATCGAGCAGGGACTCAACCCTCTCGTCTTCCCCACCATGTTCTTTTGCTCGCCCGTCGGTCATGGACCATGTAGAGGCGGCATACTCTGTGGATGCCGTACTCGGGTCAGTTAAGGCTGTTGGAAGTTCTAACTTGACCCGTGCCAGAGACCCACCTCTATCCGTCAATCCTCCATTGACCTTTTATGGTTCCGACCGTTCTATAGAGGTCCCCAAACCTTCCTGGGATTCAGGAATGTCCAACGAAAAGGCTTTGTGTTTAAAAGCGGACACCATGGAATCAAACGAAGCCAAAGCAGCAAGGCCGAACAGAAGTCATGTTGTTCCATCCTCAAATCCTGATCATAAACAAGCCAACCGCCGTCTGCCTATGAATATAATTGTCCCTCCAGACTCTCAGAGCTCCGCAGAGGTCAATGGTGTAGTTATTGACTCTAACAGTTGCACGTATAACCATGTTCTACCTGCTCAACCGGAAACTCGACCAGCTAAGGATACGCAGAAAGCCTTCCACAGCCTTTTCGCATGCCCTCTCAATGAGAATGTCTTCAAACCTCCTCCTCATCTTAGACCACTTCCTTCTGCTGCACCGTCAAACCCCCGACACTCTGTACTGTCACTGGATACCTCTTCAGCGATAACAAACAGGAAGGAGAAGACTGCTTCTACTGATACTGCCACTGGCCACCACAATACACAGGTTTTAGCAAGGTATCTCACTCACAAACCTGCACACAGACAAAGTGCTGACTTTAAGGTTGGTAACCCAGGAGTACCGTCTGGCTCGAAGCCACAGAGCACAGAGTCACCCGGCCATACTCACCTAGGCAAGATGGACTGCAGACTGAGTAAACCCACTCACTGTGATCAATCTGTATTGGGAAGCAGTAAGTTCGTGGAAAGGCCCTACCACAGTAGCAGTGTAGCAAGCTCCGTTATGGACAGCGATGAAGATCTGCCTCCCTTACAGATCGCAACAGACTTAATAATGGCATGTTCCGATTCCCAAGAGCCAAGCGAGGTTCAACCTGTGAAGGCCACCGGTGGAGTGTTGCAAAGTCTGTTTGCAACCCCTATCCATGAGATTACTTCACTTCCATCAGCACAGGGGAAGCCTGGTACTTTTAAGCCTCGCCGTGTGGAGGGCAGCAGTGAAAACCACACCAAGTACTCTGGTGCTTTAGCCTCACCTACCTCTAGTCCCGGTCCTAAACGTCCAAACCGGAAAGGGCAGAAATCTCAACCAAACGGCCAACAAACACCTACTGATCCCATTCAGAACAACGGTGGTCTACGTTGTCCGAGAGATTTGCATATGCCCGAAATGTCTTCGGACAGAGGTAAGATCTTACAATGTTGTGCCTATTTATTGTTTATTTATTTGTTCCTTCCGAAATTGACGCTTTTCTGCATTTCTTTTTCATAGCCCCTTCCAATGCTGCCACTACCACTAGTAATTCAGTTCTCAAGACTCTCTTTCTAAACCTGAGACCATACTGCCAGGAAGAAGAAGAATGTAATATCCACAGCAGTGCGTACTACTTTTAATTTAATTACTTTATTAATAATATTAAACTCCCAGTGCCATATCAGGCACATACACATCTCATGCCCACAAGCATCAAAGTAATATATATTTGAATTGTCTCAGCATGTTTGAAGCGACACGTATTTAACTTCATTCATCATATCACTTTCAGAAAGCGGAGGCGAGGACAAGATAAACCACAGGTCCATTTCCAAAGAACGACAAACAACAGAAGAGCAGGAGGAGACGACCAATAAAAAGGAGATGAGCAAAATGGAAGTGTTGAGAGGAGTTGAGCCAGCAGGATGTCGGGAGAATCCCGACCACCAGGTGGGCATTTCACTTTTCATCTGCTTGTAGAGAGTAACTCGCCTCCAGCAAATGTATTCAGTTATAGTCTCCTATGCGGAGGTTTGAACACAGCAAAAATGTAATGTGAGGGCCTAAAGGCTTTTTTTCTATATTGCACACATTTCAGCGTTCACCATTATACTGCCGACTGCACCGCCGCCCAGGTGGGTGCTGCACACTGGCAGTAGATAAGGTGTGATATCTCACACGCACTGTTTTTGCTTTGAGTGCCTTAAAAAGCACTATATGAAGGCAATGGATTATTTATTATTATTAATTATACACCAGTGACAGTCATGCACACACCCTACTGTCCTATAGCGTATGCTATTAGTACTAGAATATTCCTTTCTTACTAATCTAAGAAACTAATATTTGCTTTGAGTCTTTGATAGAGGTTTTTGTGACTTTTGACCATCTGAGTGTGGCCCAATATTGCCGGTTGTTCTCACTTCGAGGCCACAGTCACAGCCCAGAATTCAGCTGACGCCACCTCTCTGTTCATCCCTCAGCTCCAGGGCTCCTGTGAACCTACCAGTCAGCCAACAGCTAAGGCTCCAGCTAAACACCGGCCCTTGGTTCAGAACCCCCACAGCCACTCTTCAGAGCCCTCAGGTGGGCATACGTCAGGCAGTTTAGCTCCAGTCCAGCTCGTATCCCTTGGCGCTCAACATCCTCCAATCGGATCGAAGCCCATGACACGGCTTCACAGCCGACCTGCACAGAACTCAATAAAGCGGCCGTTGAAGAGCCTCTTTAAGACCCTGGACCCCACTGCCTCTCCCTTTGGAAGTTAGCATCCCAACATTTCTTTAATCATAACAGACTGAAAAAAATTCTGCTAAGATATACATTTCCAGCTAATTATGATCTAATGCATGTCCTTTTTGTGTGAATTTAATCAAATATGAAATGTGTCGTAACCATTTCATATTTTATACCTGATGCTTGCTTTACAGTCCTCTTTACCACTATTCAGCTAGCGGAAAAGGCCAGTATATTTTGTACCGTCTTTATTTACATATAAAATCACACTAGTCTGCAAATGTATTTTTTTCTTCTATCTTTAATATAAACAAAGCATTTAAACTTGGTGTTTGGGATACCTTGGGTTTTGAATGCACTAGGATCCGGTTTTTCCGACCCAAAATGACCCACGTGAATCATGCAGTTAATTATTTTCAAAAAGCTAAATTCCTTGAGTGAATATCTAAGTCGAGTCAAATGATGCTTCATGCTTTGCTGTGGTGTTTATGTAATATGTGTGAACATAGCATGACACTTGATATTAGGTAAGTAGAAGTTCAGGTTAGGTAGCTAGCTAGCTTGTTTCCGGAATCTGGTTAGGTAGTTAGCTCAATAAAGGGATTTGATATATAATTTTGAACCCATTTATGTAATTTTGCTGATACATTTATGGAGGTTACAGACCAAATTAAGTAGGCCTGCTATCAGTATATAATGGTAATGTTAAGTCAGTCGAGGCAAAAAGTAATTTGGTTAATTGTCCTTATAAGTGCCCTGGCAAGAGAAGTGAACCATGAGAACAAAGCCATAATTAATTATTTATTTTATATTAATTCATTATTCATATAATTTGATTGATTTGTATGGAACCAGGGGACATTATTGCCATTACATTGAATCCTAATTTGACAGTTATGTTTAACTTTTAACAGTCAAACAATTAAATACATGATTGCAAGTAGTCAAACTTAACATAATTAAGGACAACATAAAGCGAACATTAGATTATTTGTAATTAAAACACAATATAAAGTATTACCATAAGACAACAGATTTATCATATTTGATCTAAAAATTATAGATCTCTATTGTCTGCGGCAAGTCAGGTCAATTACCACCATCTACTGAACGGTAAATGTAATGCACCTGTACTGACAGTGGATGTTGTACTGACAATGGCTGTCTGCAACCAGACACATCTCGGCTGTCGGGACCCTGGAGAAGTGCCTTCTCCTCTGGGGTTTCCAACACGACGGTTTCAGCAGGGGTCCGGCGTCTGGCCTGTAGGGTCCTCCATCTCCTGCTCTTGGTAATATTGCATCGTTTTCCTCTTGGAAGTATTAATTAAGTGGCACGACCATTTTACTTTGAACTTTGAAATCGTGTGTCTATTTATACTGGGGCAAGTTGTCACATGTGAAGACTTGCCCCAATATCATTGAGACAACTTGCCCCAAACTGACGTGTGCTAATGTTGGGTAAATCTCAAGGTTAGCTCAACATAGGACTGCAGCTTAAGTATCAAAAGACACGTTATTGTCCTCTACTCATTGCAAAATTAGAATTTTGAACATTCATACCTAACAAAGTTTTATTGCATAAAATGTAAAGTGCCATTTTTTTACTTTACTTTTAAACTTGTTTTACTATTGTATTAAGGCTCTATTAGAGATCCTTCATCTGAATGACATGACTCATATTAAAATGATGCATCTCAAATAAAATAATTATTTTAAACCTTTAAACCACCATTCACACCGAGCCACAACAAGTCAGCATCAGCTGCTGTCCACCTGATACAGAGCAGCATCCATGACATCTATACTCTCCCCGGCTGTACAGTGTTTCCTGCAAAAAACACAACTTCCTGACGTGCAAACAAATGACAAACCGAGAAGGGCAGGGCAGAGGTCAAGTCGAGCCTAAACACAGTTGCTCCAATTGCGGAGAGGAAAAGGGCGTGGCCATGTCCAAGGTCCAACATCTGAAGGCATTTTGACCTTTTGAGGGCAATTTTCTTTCTCCCTTCCAAATACAAGCACATGCAACCTTACGCACCGTCTGGCAAGTAAAGTGTGATGCCTTTTCAGGCCGTGAAAGAAAGCATCCCAACCAGCCCCTCACTACTACTACCACCGAATCGATACGGACGTACGCTGTATAATCATGGATATGTTTCTATATTTAGTTTATTATAATCTAAATATAAAACTACTATAATTATAACTACCTAGAATAAAAATACATCTTGATTATCCCGAGTTCCTAATAGTTACAAAATAGTAATTAATGAAACCAATAAAACACCAACAAACTATGTTTTTTCCCACCGTAGAGATTCCGGAGAGCATAAAACTGCCGCCCCATACATTGAACAGAGAGTTACTGTCCTGCAGCCGTAGAAACCTCTGCCACGCAATGTTGTATCTGCTGACACGCTTCTATAATGTATGTGTCCAGGTTAATAGTGTAGGTGTGTATTTGTTTTTCGTGGCCACACTCTCTTGCTGTCTCACCCTCTCACGGATTCCTGACTAATAAGCTATAGCAATTTGATGGTCCGTTTTTGATAGGAACACGTTTATTTAAAGGTTTGGAAGGCTGTAAAAGTCTGATATATACAAATACACAGTTCAAATGTGACGTATGTGTTTAGGTATTCACAGAGTATCTGTGGATACCTATTGTTATTTTTATTATTATTGTCAGCTAATTGTAATACCCACATGTTAAAATGCAGATAGGCCTACTCCAAAATATGAATCATCACTAAGTAATAGCTGAGGCAAATAGATATTAGTCCATGAAAATAATATGATTTGTTTTACAACTCACATCCGTATGCCATTATTAGGAATGTTTACAAAGTATAAGCTTACCCTTAACCCCCAAGAAAGAGGACTGCGGTCACGCCATCTACACTTCGGAGAGGTGCGGCTATATATGTTAAAAATTCCATGAAATGAAATGAAATTGTTATCAGCAAACTCAAACACAATATTCTTGTTCAACATGTCCCCATGTACCTCTGTGATGATTTTCAAGTTTTTGTACTGCAGCATTTTTTAATGAGATGCTAAATTCATACCCAATACGCATGCATTGCTAAATAGGCAGATTTTTTAAATTCCATTAAAAAAACTTTAGCGGCAAACTCCACCATATTCTTGTTCAACATGTCCCCATGTATCTCTGTGATCATTTTCATTGTAAATTGTAAATTGTTTTACTCCAGCATTTTTTTATAATTAGATGCGAAAGTCATACAATGTGTATAGAAGTGTACATATAACGGCTGTACATGTCTCCCACAACGGTGCTCACCATTAAAGAGGAAATACTACCGCAGTAAAGTTACTTTCAGTTTCATATTAGATATTATCCATGGGACCCATTGGGGGAAAACCAACCTTAATCTCTTCGATGACATTGCCCCTCTAATTTACAATGGTACATTTTCCCAGATTTATATTAAATTTGTGCAAATTTCTATTTTTTGAGCTCTCAGACTAGCCTATGTGACCCAGAGGGTCAAAGCAACTTTAATTACATGCCCCCTATAATTTACAACTGTACATTTTTCTATATGTCCTCACATTTGTTTGTTTTTTAATATTTAAAAATGCAATTGCTCTCAGACAATGTGACCCAGCGCGGTCAAACCAACTATGATTTATATTTACTCAGTTGTAAATTGGAGGGGACAAGTCATAAAGAGATTAAAGTTGTTTTTGATCATGCCCAACCTGGTGTTGACGCTGCCGATTTGCTCTTATGGGAAGGCCACCCGTGTTCTGCATATCATTCAGATGCATCCATGATTCGAACAACCACGATTTGAACAATCACATGACATAGGCCTACAGTTTTCAAGCAGTTTACAAAACAACTTAGTCTTATTTTTTTTAAAGCAGAGGACAAACATTCTGTTGACATGTGCATGTTTGTTCATTGTCAAGATTGGTTAGTTTTATTTCATACTTGATGCTACTAAACCCAGCTATTGCTTCAGTGTGACCAAGTTAATTTATAGAAATCACTAATATGTCTGCTGCTGAAGAACGGTAATAACCTATTTTAATACAATTAGTTTGGTCATTCATTTGTCATGCATCATATGGATAGAGATGACCAAACCTCGGTCGACAGCAGACTGGCCAGAAGAAGAAGAAGGAAAAAACACACCAACATGTAAATAATATTTAAATCCCAAAAATATTTATTTCATTAAAAAGTGTTTGTTGTTGTGAATCTGAACGCTGTGTGTTCGGTTCAACATGAGTACAAATCACATATATTTTCGTTGCCGTTTCATAGAAGCACTTTACTCAAGAGAACAAGAGACTCACGGAGCTCCAACACAATATGACAAGACAACCCAGATGGCAACAAAGAGTGAGAACCACAGCGGGGCCTTCTTTCAACATCTTCCTCGTCTTAGACCACTTCCTTCTGCTGCACCGTCAAACCCCCGGCACTCTGTACTGTCACCGGATACCTCTTCAGCTATAACAAAGGAGAAGACTGCTTCTACTGATACTGCCACTGGCCATCACAACGCACAGGTTTTAGCAAGGTTTCTCACTCACAAACCTGCACACAGACGAGTGCTGAATTTAAGGTTGGTAACCCAGGAAATACTGTGTGGCTTTGTCTTTATTTAATAATGTAAAATATGCGCACAATTACTCTGCAAAATTATACACAAAGCATTTGAAGTTGGTGTTTGGGATACCTTGGATTTTGAATTCACCAAAGATTTACTTAAAATGTACCACTAAGTTATGATATCCAAACCCCATGTATTTACATTACCTTCCTTGTACGTTTACAACATTTCCGGTATATCCAGGAACTCGGTCAATCTTTGCTTTTCTTTTGACGCATTTTTACTCTCGCCTCGAGAAACCTCATCTTGGTTGATTAGCAATTTCTGCATTGTTCAAAATCTGCACTCCTATGACAGTTGTTTAAATTCCCAATGATTCTTTTGATTTGTTCACTTTCTCCCACTAAACTCCAAACAAGTACTCAGCCGTTTGTGTTTCTGTATCTAGCAACTGTCTAACTATTCTACATACCTATCAATGTTTCTCTAAATGCCCACAGCTAATCTTAATATATACCTAATTGGTCCCATGGGTGAATGGGGCCTCTAGAGTCGACCTATCAGCCAGTGTCTTCAGTGCCTGGGCTTTCACTGCAACCATCATGGTCTCCGTTGGCAACGTCCTCTCCGCTGTCGGAATTTTGGAGAAGTGCCTTCTCTTCTGGCGTTTCCAAGGCTTCAGCAGGAGCATCCGGCTTCTGGCCAGCAGGGTCCTCCATCTCCTGGTCCTCCATCTCCTCCTGGTCTTGGTAATATTGCATCGTTTTCCTCTTGAAGCACCCCATCTGGCATTGACAGAAACACGTGGTTTTATTTTGTCCAATTCAAGGTATCTTAGTCGTGTACTGACTAGTCACTAACCTAAGTACTTCATTACAACAGCATCTAAAAATGTAAAATAACAATATCACAGAGGGATGTATCCACTACACACCTACCAAATATCCTGTCAGGAAAATGTCAAAAAGTATATTAATATACATTTTTAAAGTCAGCTAATGAACTCAGTCTTGGAAAGACTCAGGATTGTAGGGGCGTGGTCTGAATCCCCGCCCCCTGGCTGTTGTGTGTAGTTTGTACTTCCTCCAAGTGAGAAACGCCGTAGCTTCATTCAGCTGCACCGTCGCCATAATGTGAGTGGCCTGGCTTGGCCATGTGAGTGTACAGTAATTGGTCACCCGCTTGGCTACACAGCCAGGAGGGAAAATAGACTCCACCCATTAAATCGGCTTGAAGGAATAGAAGGTAGATAGACTGAAATGACGTGAAATTGCAATGGATTTGATGGAACATCATTTCATTTTCTGCACACCTCAATAACCCTTAATAACATAATTAGATACTAAAGTAAATTACGGGTTTTTGGGTTCTGGTCAGTAGGCTTTCTCAAAGAGATGTTTGTAGAAGAGCAGCTTATACATTTTTTTTCCCCCAACCCTAAAATAATGCAATCTGCTCCAGATTTTAAGAGTTTAAGGGCTTTTTCTCTAATTTCGGAAAAAGTAATACGCAAACCTAATTTGAGGGGAAAAAGAAGAGATTCTCTCAGACAGGTCTTTGTGTGAGTTTTGAGGGGAAACGTTCCTTGTTCATGAAGCGACACTCACTGTGAACATGACCACAGCGATGATGACGAGCAACAGTAGTCCCCCGCTGCCTCCCACTGCCGCGATGATTATTATATTAGGAGGAATGATCAGCTCAACACGAATAGAAGGCTATGGAGAGAACAAGAACATAGAAGTCATGAACGGGCCCCTAAAACTGTTCACATTTGGTCTTACATTTCATTAAAAAAATATGAATGCATACCTGTGCTCGGGGAAAGCCTGTACCATTCTGAAGACAACAATAATAAAGTTGGAAGAAAAGAAATTCTGATTATAATCAAAACAGACTATATGTAAGATCATCAACAACATCATCGTCGTCGTCGTTAGTGAATAAACCCCCACCGATTGTTTACTGGATGCCTGAACGTAGCGGTGTTTGTCATAGGTAACTTCTACAAAGCTTTTCCAAATCACATCGTGTGTTTCACCACTGAATTGGTTGGCCAGAGACCTGCCCTGTGAAGGGAAAAACATCACGTTTATTTGTCTCAAAATAATAGAAAACTGTCGCACTGAACACTAGAACGAGTGCATGTGTAAACCAAACCTTTGCATGTTGCTCGACGTCCTTAAAAGACACGTCCCCAGACAGTATGACCTTAGTGGTTGAATAATTGGCCAGAGAGAATGTCTCACACTCCATGGTCTTGCAGTTCTTGTCAGGGGAGCAGTTCTGTAGTAAAAAGTGTCAATTGAGTACAATAACGTTATCATCATAAAATATTTCAAGTGGATATTGTTTCGGCCATTTAGGTTGTCTAGTGAATATAGTATCTTCCACTTACATCTGATAACTTAACCATGTTAGTTTCCACACATGGTTTGCCCTACAAAAAAGGTGGGGTGATTTTTAATTTGTGAAATCGTAGAATAATTTTGGATAGCATCTACTGTTATTAAGGCCACCTGATTACCTGTTCGACTACGACTTGATAGTTGTTCATTTCAAAGTCATGCTCCCTTTTAGTAGGGATAGTGACAAACACAGTGACAGGCAACGCTTTGGAACCCAGGTTCTTAACCTGATAGAAAGGTGAAAAAGAATGTCATCATTACATACAACACCAGTTTAAAAGTTATGTCTAATGGTACTAACATTCTATTCGGAATATTAAAAATGTCAATAGTTTTTGCGCTAATAGTCTACCTCGTATATGACCTCAACTTTCTTTGGTGCATGATCTTCTAGAGTGAAGTTGAGGTAGGTAATAGCGTCTTCATGCCTACAAAAAGTTACGAAAAAGAAAGCCTTGCCATTTGCAATAATCAAAACAAAGCTATATGCTGGATATATTTTAGTAATTAAACTGTGATAATTGTATGAATTTCACACAGTATCAATTCCATTTAAAATGTATATATACTTACACTGCTACTGTGAAGTCAACTTGATACTGTACAGGGATGGATTTGGTCATTGAGCTCTTGGTGGAGTTATTATTATCACTGTACAACAGAGCACATATCAATATTTAATAAAATAAATGAATAACAAATAAATAATAAAAATAAATAAATAAAAATAAAAATGCACCTGTTTCCTGTAATGGTCATTGACATTACGCTGTCCCAGTCATATGTATCCATAATGCGGAACAAAGCTTGAAATGTTGCCTTAAAAACGTCAACAATAAAAACACCACATCACACAGGGACAAGGGAAAAAATAGAAAATAGAAATGTTAAATATATGTAAGAGATAATCCACTCTTTCTAAACATAGTCCCATCGGAGTCCCATCCATCAGCCAGACTACTTTATACGTGAGATTTGTGAAACTGACTAAATACTGCACATATATACACAAAAATGCTAGCTTGTTGTAATTAAGATATTCACTGAAAATAAAAATTTTTCCATGGCAACTGCGTCTGCCAATTTCACATGCATTTTTAAGCTAGTAGCGCTGTGTCAGTGGGCCAGAAGATGTGAGGATGCCAATGCCAGAATAACAACATTTCGATGACGACTGATATTCAGGAAGATTTTTTGTATTTTGAAGGAGAGTTCTTTGTTTTTGCTGCCTTATTAAGTGCTAGTATGTTATGAGTTAGCATGGTTATTTTAGTTAAAGGAACGTTGGCCAGCTGATGTGAGTTGAGGAAATGTTGCGCATTACTGTAGTTTAGAATGGCGATGAGGCTCTAGCCCTGTTGTTATCTGAAATTATACCACAGCATTGTACTTAAATACTTGATCCTGATTGGTCAATAATGTTCCAAGTGTGTGCGTTATTTTTCAATAATGGAACACCTCTGCCTTTTAACAGTTTCGAATGAATGCGCTACAAATCCGACATTAAAAACAACCGTCAAATACAACTCGACCAGATGTTGCCTTGACAACGCAAAAGCAATATGCAATAATTTCAGTTTAAGTCATATAGATGAAAGTAACTAATATCTAATCATTGTTGGTAACTGTGGTATAAGCGGAATAAACCACTCCGGGGTGTCGCATTTTTGGAAAATAATGTATTTCGGCATCACCACCCCCGTCGTACACTATTTTCCAATAACGGGACACCCCGTCATGGTTTATTCCTTACATAATATACAGCCCATACATGGGTTTTTGCTAATTAATGAATAGTTTGGTCACAACTCACAAGTAGTTTAGTTAGTAAGTAATTTTAATGGACTTAACACTGGCTCCTTGTTCTAAATTAAACCTTGTTGCGGGACTTAACTCACACTGGTTCGACTGTGGTACACAGGGAGATTGACGCCGCATATGGTCTTATTCAGAACCCCAACCAGATCATCACAGGAGGGCAACGTTGGCCTAGTCCCCTGTTGAATCCAATACACAAAGGAGAAGATGTTTAAAAAACCAGTGTCATATCTTCAACGCATTTAATTTAGGAAAGAAACTGCTTATTTGGGCACGTCACCTTCAACAGATTCAACATGGAGAAGGAGAGGCCTGGAGGGTAGAAGAGGTAGAGTTTTGTGTTGAAGGAGTCGTCCCCGTGGTTGGACAGTCTTATGGTCACATTGAAGTTGTTGTGGTTTACCACCACTAATGTTGGGCTGCTGTAAGACACAAGAGTTCCCTTTTAGTTACAAACTCATATATGGTATAGTGACGGGATATGGGTTGGACATATACTGTACATACATGAAGTTAAAGTCCACCTCCAGTTCCGCTATGCAGGTGTCGTTGGTTCTGCAGTTCTTCTCGAAGGGGACCTGAGACACAGAGGAGTTTGTACTTCAGTCTGGGATGCAAACAATAGATTGTGAGTAATTTAATAACAAAGATATCCCCAAACGTTAAGGAGACAAGTGTAGCAACAGAAGAATGATGCATAAAATATTGTATTACGGTAGCTTGTGGTTTGTGGGTTTGAGTTTAAATGAGGTGGAAAGCCTGACGTAAAAGCAATAAGGCTCTGAGTAGACTAAACATGCAGTGCTTGTAATAGACATACCATCGTGTGCTAGATTATGCCCTGAAACGATTACTTACAATTCATAAAAATTATGGAAAAAAACGATTTACACACACACACACGCACGCAGTTCCCCCTGCCACATGCCAACTACAGTGGCTCTCTAGGGCTCCCCCAATGGCAGGACACAGGCAGATGATGGTTAAACCGGTTTATTGTAAAGGTTGAGGTAGTTTGAACAAGCAGAGCAGGTGGTACGTGCTGACATGCTCGCGCTCCTCCTGAGTGTGTGTGCTGGTGGCTGGTTTAACCTGTGGGCCTTGATTGGCCAATGCCCCACAGGTGTGCAGCCTCACCCAGCAGCCCCAGAGTCTAATCAGTCTGACTCAGGCCAGGTGAGGCTGCTTAAACCAGCCACCAACAACACACACTCCACACAGATGTGCACACATCCAGATGTATGCATAGAGATCTGTTAGATCCACTACCATTTAGCTATTACCATACCTCAGTAACAGCCTGTGTAGCGCTGTCTGCATTCAGGATGCTTGCCGCTTTCTCGCTTTCATTTTGAGCAAATTTCAATCTGATGACAATGGGTGATAATGTATCGTGCACACACTTCTGCAAAGAGAAATATGTCAGATGTACAGGCCACAAATCTTTCTTCATACATCTCTTGCCAGTTAAAAATGAATAAAATAACAATTGTATTATACAGGGCTGCCTACTGGCATGTTGATGGAGTGGTTGAAACAGTGTTGGGCCGTTAACTCCACAGTAGACTGAAGGTTTCTGCGGTCTGTTTCCCTAAAGAAACCACGGCTTGCTTGTCTCTTAGGATCCACATCCAGACTGTAGGAGATGTTCATGTCTGTTGCTCCTAGACAGTAAAGAGTCATTGTGTTTTAGTGCTTAAGCTGGCCGATGCCCTTTAGTTAGGCTCATTAGTATATATTCTATAAACTTAAACATATTCCTCCATAATGCAATTTTGCAACTAATAGTAACTCCTGTTTTCAGGATGTCAGACTACCTTTTTGGAGGTAGATAAGGAGCATGGGCATGGTAGGTGTGGTAGGTGTAGTAGGTGTGTGCAACTTCCTGGTTGTATAGATATTATGGAAAAGACTTGCTATGGCTCTCTGTCTTGGTCAATAGGATTTCTAGGGGTTTGGCCTTCATGTGATTGGATCACCCAATTCTTCTGTAACAGTCTAGTGGGCGTAGATGGGCTGAACCATAATGCTTACTTGCGAACATGTTTGAGTTGAGCACAAGTGCTACTTCATGTTGTCTCTTACCAGTTAGACTATGGGTTACTTCCGCCAAATCAAAGCACACAGTGAGGGTAACCATAGGCAGAGAAGCGTCTTGGTTTCCTGGACAGTGGATGTTGGCAGTGCTTATCTCTGCAGGTTCAAATTGCAGATGGGCTTTGACATTAATCACTGGCTTGGACCTAGACGACATAAGAGGATGGGGGTTTATCTTGTGCTGATTGCTTCTGGCCAATTCCATTGTATTATAATACTCACAGAAAATAGGAATATGAATGAAAAACACAGCCGTACCCCAATATATATTTTAAAAAAAACATTTCAGAATTGCAAAATTAAAGTCACAAAATGCAATTCATTCAAAAGCACTTGCTTTGCCAATTTAGCTAAACGTGAAAGTTGTCCAAAATGTATTAATAATAGTAAAGTAACTGTGCAGGTACCTTAAGACGATAGCAGCTCCACGTGAGCCAACCACCAGGTCAGCCAGTCCATCCTCTCCAAGGTCAATGTTACCGTCCACGGCTTGCCCAAAGAAACGGATCCGAGCATTTCCTGGATCTGCTGTGATTCTCTGAAACACAACAGATGGCAGGATTCTCTAGTGGCTACTGTGTTCGACTCCCAGACCAAAAGGTACTGGCTTCCATCCCCAATGTACACAGCTGCAGGCATCCTTGAGCACGATGTCTACCTCGTACCTGCTCCTTAATGGCCCGTAGCTGAAGTGTCTGCTGCTAAATTACTAAATATTTAAAAAAAAACGTTTAGGCCTCGGCACCTTGTTTTTTTGACAGACATGCTATTCAGCTACATATCGAACTCCTTTTAAGTAAAGAGGACTGTTTGACTCCAGCGTATCTCCAAGGCCCTGGATCACTACGGTGGTGTTTTGGTAATGAATGAATAGGTAATCAATGGACATCAATGAAGCGCACAGACAATATGTTGCTTCCGTTTACGAATCCTTACACAGTTGTGACTTACATAGGGGTGTGAATCTTTCGGTATCTCACGATTCGATTTCGATTCTTGGGGTCACGATTCAATTCAAAATCGATTCTCAATTCCCGATTCAAAATTGATTCTCGATTCAGTACATAAGGGTACTAATTTCAGGATATATTCCAGTCCGCTGTGCGCTAAGAAAGGCGGTGTGGCAGAGTAAAGTGTGTATAAGATTATGTAGTTTTAATATTTGAAAAAGTTTTAATTATTGTTTTTTTTTTTTTGCGATTTTTGGAAGCTGTGTATCGATTCAGAGTCGTAGAAGATAAGAATCGCGATTCTTACGTGAATCGATTTTTTTCATACACCCCTACTTACTAACCTGGCTGAAAGTGGGGCGGATCCCAGTGTGTTGGTTGCCAAGGTAAATGTACACAGCCCCCCTGTTGTCGTCCTCAAGTGGGGCTCCCACGGCCACATCCCTGAGGCCGTCTCCGTTCAGGTCGGCCAGTGAAGAGATGGTCGTGCCAAATCGGCCCCGAGATGACACCGACACGTTCAGCACACGTTCCAGTTTGAACTGAACATTTACATTCACATTTAGTCATTTGACAGACGCTGTTAATCCAAAATGACTTACAAGTGAGGCTGACAACAATCAAAGCATTCAATCAAAATCGGAGTAGTTAGTTTAAAAAAACAACAACAACAGAGTGAGGAGCAGCCATAGGAATCTGAATTGGAAGGTTATTCATTTTTGTCTTTTTTTTTTGTGGTAGTGCAGAAGATTATTCACATTCGCAGATCAGCAAGACAACAGATAAACACTCGCCTATAACACTTGACCATTGAGAAAGCCTAACCTGGTTGGTCAGTTTGTAGACGTATATCTGCCCCTCTCTCTTCTCCTGAGGATGGTGGAACATCGGTGCCCCCACCAGGAGGAAGTCTGTGTTGCCGTCTGATTTGAAGTCTACCTGGCACAGCTCCGCCCCAAAGTAGGAACCAATCTGGACCGGCGGGGCATTCAAATAGAAGGTTACATTTGAAGGTTTAAAGTTGCGATAAGTTTTTTTTTCATTTTGTAGGATGTAAATGTTATGCTATTTATTCTAATATATTTTTGTAATATTTAAAATGTGATGACACTAAATAATTCAGAATGTATGATTCTATTTTCATGTTATGTGTTTACAGACAGGAAAGTGGGTTGAGAGCGAATAGCATATAGAATAGGACCGCAGCTGGTCAGAATCCAACCTGGGGCGCTATGAAGCATATTGCCTACATGGTTAGCGCACTAGCGGGTTGAACCACCCAAAGAGTCCATTATTCTTAGATGTATTCATAATATTAAAATGAGGACCAACCTGCTCCCCGGTCACTCTGTGCGCCACCTTCCAGGTGTTGTTAATCTTTCTGAAGACTACCACCTCTCCTGTGTGTTCAAACCGCGGTGCACCGGTGAAATACAGAGACTTCGAATCCTTTTCTCCAGCAGCCACAGAGTAGCCTATTTGATGGCACACAGTCAAGAGTTTAATATCATCACATTTTTTTGAATAATATTTGAAACAGACATTGCTCAGTGTGTGTTGTTGGTGGCTGGTTGAAGCAGCCTCACCTGGTCCGAGTCAGACTGATTAGACTCTGGGGCTGGGTGAGGCTGCACACCTGTGGGGCATTGGCCAATCAAGGCCCACATGTTAAACCAGCCACCAGCACACACACTCAGGAGGAGCGCTAGCATGTCAGCACGTACCACCTGCTCTGCCTGTTATCTATTAAACTATCTCAAACTTTACAATAAACCGGTTTAACCATCATCTGCTTGTGTGCTACTACTGGAGAAGCCCTGAAAAGCCATTGTAGATGGCATGTGGCAGGGGAAACAAGTCACCACAAACATTCAAATTGTACTACTTTACTAATGGAGTCAATGGGTTTTTTTACCATCCATTTTTTTGGTCAAAGCTCTCATTAAGATGTAGCCCAGCCACCAGCCTATTGCGTGTATTGGTAAATCAGCATGGATAAAAACAATAAATATAAAATGTATTTTTGTTATGATCATTACCCATGTATGAGCTGTGCACCATTGCGGGATCCTGAATGTGTGTCTTGTGTGATTCCTCATACAGTGACCCACGCCAGTTATTTGACCCCACTGAGCCAAGAACCAAGCTGCCCTGTAGAGCAAAAAGATCACAAATACATCTTAGAAATATAATTTACATTTAGAGAATGTAAATGACATTTTAACAAACAAATAAATATTCCTTCACCTTGTGGTAGACGCTACTGAACCCACTCTGAGACATTTCATACTTCAATTGTTCAGAATGTGCCGTTTTAGAATCTAAAAACAACAACAATGTTATTAAAAAAACAACTAATAAAAGGAGAATTCAAATGGCATTCATATAAAGGGAAAACATCTAAAGTACCTTCTATGTTGAAAATCCTTTCTTCAAAAGTCTTCAGGATTCCGGCGAGTCCATTGTAATCATGGATGTTAAAAGTATTGTTTTTCTTTGGCTCTGAAGCAATGACATAAAGGTTTTCCAGCTCAACCTGATTGAGCTTGACCTGTCAAGATAAAGTCATTGGCAGCCTGATTTCTGAGAAGCCACAAAACTGTGGTTCTGTGAACTATAAAAAAAAAGACTACTTTTACTGCTGCTTATACATTTGACGTAGTATTATATTGTATATTCTGGAGCGTATAATTGTTTTTATTATTAACTTAACTGTTTTGTGGTGCATGATACCAAGCCTGAATAGAAAGAGCATGGACCAGCTTAAGAAAAAACTTTTTTTTAGGAGCATTTTTACTACATTTGGGTGAGGACTGAGGATAGAATAGATTAACAGCATCAAATACAACACAATCAAGTGGAGGAAATAGCAGGGCGAAATAAAATACAAGATATAGTGGTGGTGGTAGTCTAGTGGGTAAGGAACAGTGCTTCCAGACGGAGCACCGGAGAGTCATGGGTTCGATCCCCGGGTCTGCCACCATTGTACCCCTGAGCAAGGTACTTAACCTTGAGTTGCTCCAGGGGAATGTCCCTGAAATAGTTAAGTCGCTTTGGATAAAAGCGTCTGCTAAATATAGGCCTAGGTTTCATGTTTTCTTTACAAAATTGCAACCACAACCATTTCTAGAAGCATTCACCTAAAAACGGTCTAAGCGGTCTAAGCCCAGCTCACGTTCCCTATTAGTGGGTGCTCCCTATCCTTGAGATGAGGTATCAAACTCTCTTGTCCGACTCACCCCAATAACAAAGCGTATGATATTTTTGTCATCGTATTTCTTCACAATATGTAATCTGCGGTCGCTGTCACTGGGTTCACCGTCTGTGATTATCACCAGGACTTTAGTGGCGTTGGGGGAGGCACCCGCCATTTGGTTTTCAAAGAGTTCGTACCTGAAAGAAATGCACAATGCGAAATGTACCTGTTGTTTGTATTTGTGGGGATGATAATGAGTCGGCCTTCAATTTTGACGCGCGATGTCTCGCAGGACTTACACGACAAATATGGCGGTGGATGTTTTTTGGTCGACAATGGGTTAAGACTTATTTTAATATTAGCATTTATTATAATTAGACCATAATAACAGCATATGTTTCGAACAAAACAATTTAGGAAGTCTATATAACTAAAATTAATTCTGCATCGTTTTTTTCACCCCCGATTTTTTGGGGTGTGCCAGCTGCCTGATTGGGTGGCACCGGCACACCCTGGCACACCCGTGGCTACGCCCCTGTTTCACTGTGTCAACAATCATGGCGGTTAATGCCAGTGATGGTGGTAACAAGTACAAAATATATTCATACACTTTCTGTCAAATAAAATATTGAAGAGATGTCCTTAAAGATCCCTGAAACAATGCAATTTAATGCAAATGCAAAAGGATGTGTGTCGTAACTTACAGCGTATAATTTAACGCCCGATATGTGTTCGTAAGCTCCCGCATAAAGGGTTCCTTCTTCAGTAACTCTTCAGCCTTCTTGTTTTGATAATCAATGAAGTTAAAAACTTTCTGAGAATTTGTTGAGAACTGGACTGCAGCAAACTGAAAAGATTACACAGGAGAGTACATTAATATTAATATTAGTATGTGTGACAAACAGAAGATAGCACAGGATCACTTCAATATGATAAGAATTATCATGGCGTGTCATTACTTTGATGGATGAGTTCGTGGTGCTGCTCATGATATCCACAATAAAGTCTTTGTTTTTTTGAAAGTCGGGAGGAGTCATACTTTTTGATCCATCAAATAGAAAGACAAGGTCCACCGTTTTCTTCGTACACTCTGTAAAAACACAACAAACAATGAAACAACAATGAAATATGTCATTATTTATTTAGTATCAATGAATGTTGTGAATGAATGAATGTTAATCTTGACTATGCCACTTTGTATAAGGATATCCAGTGACCAATGTCGAGAAGCCAAAAATCACAATCAAGCTGAAAATTCAACAGCGACACAACAGGCCTGTCAAATCTCAAATCATCTGTTCTGCAATAGCCAGTCAACAACTTCCTCTGAAATTCTTCTCGCCTGTCTCGTTCCCCCGACTGTCTGTCTGACGGTGTGCCCGTAGTAACGTGATCTAGCCAGTGTGTTTCCATCAGCACAGCAACACACATTTCTCTATAAAAATGTATTCCTCGTTACTTGTCAGTTAACACAAGTGCTGACTGACATTCTGATAATTTCCCTGCATTTCAATAGCCTAATTGCCTAAATGATAATTGTTTCTCAAACATGAGCTGTAAACTGCAAAAACATGTGTAACAGTGGGGGTTTGGTTCTTCCACTTGCACACATTTTGATTTGACATTTTCTTGTAATATACTAGTAACAAGCTATGCTATTGGTTGAAGAGTGACCTCTAGTGGGTATACAGGTAGTGCT
>OOFB01016111.1:0-22217 GCA_900323305.1 Trachyrincus murrayi | reverse complement strand
AGGTGTTATACATTTCCTTTTTAGTATAACTAGTGTATTTTGAGTTGGTCTTTTTGTTACTTTTAAAGTATTTAGCGTCGAAGATTTGAATCACACGTGTGAACAATGTGTTGCGACATGATGCTGCCGTGTTACAGACTTCCACCTTTTGTCATTCATACCAGAATAAACTGCTGAACTGGTTCCACGTCTCTCGACATTCATTATGAGAAAACACAACGCAGAGGAACGAAGGGGGTTACACATGTTCATTAAAAGAGTTGGCTGTGGAATATTTGGTGTTTGTTGTGTGAATAATATTGTATATAAATTGTATATAAAGCAATACATAAGTAAAATAACTGAGAAATGAGGAGCTGTGGTGGTTGGTAAATAATGGTGTTCAGTATCATCTGATTCTCTAGTAGCCTACCCCAAAAACTGTATTCGCGCTACAATTCCTGCAAACATTTCTGCTATATCATTACCTTGAAAAGCAGGTTTGAAACTTGACATGCTCTGAAGTTTTTCACTGAGCTCGTAGCACTGTCCATTCAGGTAGGAGTTATCATAGCAATCATGAGCTACACTTGGACTGCAGATCTATACGAGGAGGTAAAAAACACAGATAATCCATTATATCGTATGATAACGTACATATGATAATAACTAATAACAATGAGTTTATCCGCTTTCTTACAGTGAATCCGGACCGAGTTGGTTCCTTGGCTAACGACCATCCCAACAGTCTGACTGGCATGGCCTCTGGTAGAGAAGAGTGAGACAGCAGTAGAATCACAATTCAGACAGTAGGTTTACCATTACAATAATCACACACATATTCTTGTGTCATTATGGTTATTCATGTCTTCATTGCTGCTCATATTTTCTATTTCTTAAATAAAATAAAATGTTAACTACCTTGAGGGGTGAAGCAGTTATTTGTATGTTTCATGTATCTACAGACTGTTCCAGAACCGTTTTGCTGCAGGGGAGCAGTGACCAAAAACCTACATGGACAAGACATGGACATGGTGTAACATAACTATTGCTACTGAATTGCAGTCGGCATCTACACACGTTAAACTAGAGCGCTGGTGGGTCCTGACTGCCAAGCAGGCTCAGTTATTGACAGGATGCAGCGTGTGGAACTCCAAATATAATGTTCTGCTCTTCTGATAAACCACCCATTTATTTACCGATCAAATCTTCAAATGAGAGAGACTGCCTCTTGCTGTACAAACCCTTTGTCTTTGCCAGCGATGAACTGCAGCACCTTGTGTCCAAAGAAAGCACTTTCATCACCAGAGTAGACCCTGGGGTCAGCCACATCAATGTTAAAGGCTAAGCAAACAGGCTGGAACAACGCTGAAAATGTTTAGAAAAATGTTTCACAATCAAAATACAAAAATAGTATTCATATATATATATATATACATATTCGTTTTTGTGAGTTTTGTCAGTTACCTTTGAGGAGTGACATGGTTGCTTTCTGACACTGTGCAAACCAACCATACTTTCAGTGCAGTGTAGTTGTGGTGTGGTTTAGGTTAAGTGGTTTAGTGGAACGTTCATAAGCTGATTGTAACCCACGAGTTCAAATGTTCATACTCCAAAAACAACAATCACTAAATAATTGCAGTAGCCAATAGATATTTATCCATGAAAATAATATAATTTATTACTAACCAATACTAACCACTGTGAACCCCAAGGCCACAGTGAATGCTATCAAGGCAACGGTCAAATCACAACCAATCACACCAATATGTTCATCCGTATGCCATTATTAGGACTGTTTATAAAGCATAAGCTTACCGATAATCCCCAAGAAAGAGAGAAGACAGAAGCAGCCCCGGCCGTACATGTCTCCCACAGTGGTGCTCATCGTTAAAGAGGAAATAGCAGTTCACAGTGTATATGAGGGTGTCTCTACTTCCTGCAATCTGCCGTGTAAAAAGGGTGTTTTCACACAAGATTTCACTGCGGTTTCTGTCTTCAAGCTGTACTCGTCTCTAAGCTTCCCATTTTCGCATACAAGTTCAAGTACGACATTGAGCAATTTTCTGTAGTTTCTAAATGATTCTGTAGAAGTGGTGGTGGGTCAATCATCGATAACAGATTACAACATTTGAAAGTGGACTTTTCCACCTTGTTCACTCGTTTTGCTTTTTACATTTCAACATTACTTTCTCAACAACAGAATTTTGGTAGTGACAACTCGTGTGGAAAGTCGCCCGCTTAACTTTCCACCAACATTGTGATGTTGATCATGATTGATCATGACTGTTTCCCCTCCCCATCATATAAAGCCTGCAACAAACTGACAATACAGCAAGCCTGTTTTGTCACTTGATCCAATCAAATCACAACCCTCCTAATAGTCATTCCTCACTAAATGACCGGTTTTATAAAATGCATCACATTACTATATGCGCTCTGAGTGCCATTTCAACTGGTCTTCAGTCACACGTAACTGAAAGAATCTTTTGGGAAAGAGGAGAGAGAAAAAGCGAAAGTACTACAGGATCAAACATCCAGATATACATTTAATTGTATTTGTGCATACATACATTCTGATCAATTTAACCAATTGGTATTTTTGACATATGTACAGTTATAGATAAAACCAACAGGGAACAATAATCAATCCATTATTAATTAAGACTTCAAACTTCAAAAGCAAATATACTGACTTATTACTCTTGGATTAACACTGACATGGACACGTTCTAGTCAAAATAATTCTCATTTTGTCTTCCTAAATACGTTGACCAATTATGAATTCCAAATGAAATGTCAACATCAACATCTTTCACATTACTTTTGAAATGCCCCACTTTCAGTATATGTCAGTATTTTATGCATCCAGTTGAGAGGAACTGTGGAACTTCCCGGAACTTCCTCATTACTAAGCCAATAAGACAGACTCCAGTCTACTCCTGCTTTAGCGTCTCCAGCATGTCCTCTGTGAAAGACGCCAAGGGGGGCGAGGGCTTTTGAACCTTGAGGGAGAAGTCCACGATGGGGCACCCCTGGGTGATGCAGCCCAGGGAGATGATGTCCACGTGGGGACAGAAGTACTGCGGCAGGTTCTCCGGGGTCACGCCTCCGCTCGCCTCCACCAGCAGTGCCGGGAACTCCTCCTTCAGAACGAGTGCTGAAGCGTGGAGCTCCTGGCAAAATATCAATGCAAAGTAAAAACAAGTATACACGTTAAGGATTAGAAAGAGGGACAGAGAGGTGAGGAGGAATACAGTGTTTTTCTTATGTCATTAATGAGCGGGTTCTGTACACTGCGGACAATGCAGATCGAACCCATCTTTCGGCTGGATGTTCAAACACCCTAAGCACTGCCTCCTTCCGCGTGCACAGCTGTGAGTGAGTTTTCCTGATTGCTGCATCTGCACAGCAGTTGATCGGCATACAAACGCCAGTCAAGTTATCTCCGACCACAGATTCTACAACGTGCGATGAACATTCTTTGAGTGTGCGTTCATGACAATGTGAGTCAGATATTCTTTCATGTTTATGTTAGTTATAGTTTAGTTATATTTAGCTATGAGTGTATTTGAGTTTGTTTTCTGCCCGCTCACCTGACGTGATTCAGAGCTAGCTACCAGCCTGTAGCTTACTAGAGTTGCCACATTTATTAGCTACTGTTTCAATATATTTCGTTGGCTATTCTGTTGTGTAATATGTATTGGCCTACAATGAATGTTGTTAATGAATGGTTTCAGAGATTATCATTCAGATGTGGTGCAGTAGGCTAACTACTAGATCTGTACCTAGATAGTCTAATTTGATGTATGCTTGATTATGCTTGATTCTGTGGCTAATCAGCTGTACTGTTGTGTTTTATCATTGCAGACCACACACAGATTGAATAGATTCCCGTTGTACTGTTTTTGGGACTTATATAAACAACTTGGAAGTTTGACCTGGATTCAGCATCTCATTATTTAACCTCACCTGAACATTACCGTGTCCTGACCCGACACTCTGGGGCGATTGCTACCACACCTAGATCCATCCACATACTTTTCTACAACCCTTGGACTACCCTGCCCCAGAAGAAAAGCAGAAGTAAAACCGGGAGAAATGAAAACTAAACAGGGCGGGCGTCTACTACCTCGGGGCTTACCCGAGGCTTCAGGTTGTCCAACATGATGATGTCTGCCCCGGCACGGGCCGCCTCACTGGCCTCTTCCGTCGAGGCGCACTCGACCTCGATCTTACTGCTGAAGCCGCACACTGACCGTGCAGCCTGCACCGCCTGCAGAGGAACAAACGCTTCAGATGCCGAGATAAGCCCACTGTCAAACTGCCAAACGGACGTCCTTTTTTGATTTCTCAATCAGCACACACACACACACACACACACACACATTCTAGTAGCAGTTAACTTCTGCCTTGTTTATGTATGATTGCATGTTATTTTCTCTGGTCCGTTGTCAGGCAGTTTCCATGGCATTTTACCTTTGTGATGTTTCCCGAGGCCCACACGTGGTTGTCCTTCAGCATCACCATCCCGCTCAGGTCCTGCCTGTGCATGGACGCCCCGCCCACCAGCATGGCGTACTTCTCCACCAGGCGGAAGCCCGGCGTGGTCTTGCGTGTGCCGGCCACTTCCCCGCGCCAGCCCGCGTCCGCTGCCATCCTCTGGAGCTCGGAGCAGCGGGTGGCGATGCCCGAGGCGCGGGCCAGGCAGTTTAGGGCCGGCCTCTCCCCCAGGAGAACACACCTGGCTGGGCCCCTCACCTCAGCCACCAGTGTAATGCCATCCGGACCTGGAAGGGGACCGGCCCGCGGCAAATCGTTAGGGGTGTAGGCTGCTTATGATTATTTTGGGCCTTATTTAAGAGTAAAATGGTAAAAACTGTACACACAGGCAAAAAGGTATGTAAAGTCACTTTGAGTGAAGGACTTGCAGTGAATTCAGATGCAAAGCCTTTTAAACGCTCACCTAGCTCAGCTGCGTCTTGGTAGAGCCAGTTCACGGTGCAGCCCACCTCGGTGAACACGGCCGTGAAGAAGGGACTGCCGGCGAGCACGCTGTTTGGCGTCTTACAGAACAAGCGAGCCTCCACCTCCCCAGACCCCAAGCAAACCCCGGCAGGGTCGAAGTTCGGCGTGTCCTCCGCCAGCCAATCCCGCGCCAGCTGCGTGAGGGCGTGGGGCGGGATGGCGTGTGCTGCGACCACGTGCTGGTGCGGAACCATCATCGCCTGTGTGCAGGTTTCAGGGGAACGATCATCTGTGGTAAAAACGAAACGGTGTGATGATGGACACACGTTCAGTTCAGTCTCGTTCTTGGTTACATCTTAAATACTAAACAAAACACTGAGTGTGACACAAGCCAAATTGAGCCAACTTGCCCGGGAATCAATAATCAATAATCCTCCATGTCTTCGGTTTGTACGCAACAAGAGACCATGTCTTAATCACAGCGACCTATAATACCACCTCGCCGTGCTCTTTTAGGTGGCTTTCACGCGTTTCTGTAGGTGTGTGGTATCGCCACAATGTCGTACTCACTTTTGACACGCATCACATATTGCTTCGTAAGCGGCGTGTCCTTGTTCACTCCCGGTTCACTCTTTCTGCCCGTACGTTTTGAAGCAGAGGGAGAGGACTGATTTGATCGCAGCAGGCGGTACAAAGGACCCAATAAGTCATTGTTAGAATACTAGCTTTTGTGGCTGATGTAGTTTATGCCACTAAGGAGAAAGAAACACGGTCTGACATGACAAAGTGTGTGGTTGAAGCAGCAGCATATCTAGGAATGCATTATTATTGTCATTATGATTACTTGCCGGAGACATTGTATAGTTGCATGAAGTTTTGGCAAGAGAAATGGGTTAGGCATACAGGCCTACGCGAAAGAATAGAAGAGCAAGAAGGAGAGAATATTGAGGGCATTGACCTGTTCGATGATTTGAAATTTAAATTTAACATTGATATTTCATATTTTACAATGGAATGTGCATAGCCTTATAGCCTATGGACAATAGGTCAAGAGAGTAGTAGCAACATTTCTCCTACCGTGTAGGAGAGACCCAGGATGATTGTAACATCTTTCACATTCTTGATCATATCTATATTGCAAGTTGAGTTTTCAAACTCTACAGTACACTTTTTACATGTCTGTCACACTCTTTCAACTGTGCATAGCACACACACAAAAGGTTATTGCGTCTCAAAGACCGGGAGAGAAATGTTACTTGTTTGTACCCGACGCCCTGGGTTAGTTGTAACACCACTTTGTGTAAGATGTAAGGCACCTATAGAAGACGCATTAAATGGATCAGAACCTGCATGCTTCCTGATGGAGAGAGTTGGGTTCCTCTTAATGAAAGCACTGAACCAGTCGGCTCCAGCCATTGACATTCTATCCCACGATGGGGGACGTTTTCGTTGGTACTGCACAGCCAGCTGGTAGGCAAATCTTTTAACCTGGGAACATTTTTTTTTCCATTATTGTGTGCATCACACAGTGTCAATATTTACCCCACTGCACTATCAATGCTCAGCTCTGTATACACCTGTATCTTATGCATGCTCTTACCTCACGCGGTGACAGTCCAGATCTACGATCTGCTGCTTCCTTCAGGAATTCTGCGACTTTGACTTCCTGGTCATCTGTAAAAACCTTCTTCCCAGTGTAGTAGCCTACTCTTGGGTTTTCATTGGACCCCTGCGCTCTAAGTTGTTTTCTGATTTTGACATAGCGGGCTAGAGTAACATGGCATATGCCAAATGATTTTGCAGTGGATCTGATCGTATCTCCCTGCTCAACCTGGTCCGAAGCTCTTTTAAGTATTTCCTCAGACACACCCCGCTCTGTCTTTCTTTTCCAAGTCCTTGGCATTGCTGAAAATAAAATAAGATATGTAATTCACACATGTTCTTTTTTTTTTTTTTTACTGGGGTGAATTGTAACATATTTGTAACAACTATCCCCGACCCTATTCGTCATAACTATCCTATGGGAACCAGCCGTACACAGCTAGTAAGCGTGGCCTAGTGGTGTAACATTAGCATTAGCTATCTATTCTACACAGTAAGAAACTGCTGATTATCCTGATCCAAGTTTGATCATTCTTGACATACAAACCAATTGTTTAATACAAAAATGTTCTTTGATTTACAAAGTTACTCACTCACTTCAAAATATGTGGCTATAATTGTTTGAATTTGCTATGGAGCCGCTTCGTTTTGTCCAGTAGTACACACGTGATCACCTGACTTCCAGGTGGCTCATGATTGGATGAATTGGAAGTGTTAACAACTACCCCGGGCTGCCCCTGCGTGAAGCCTTGAGACGAAGGTTGAGTATGGAGAGAGATTTGTCTCATCATTATTAATACGAATAGGAACGTGTCTTGTAAAAGTTAGCTTGTGTCTTGGAAATTGACATTTGAATGGATGTGCAAAGATTTGTACAAATGCATACATATTTAATGAATCCAAGTTTTACATTTTGCAGAATATATAGGCTTATATATAATAATATAGGCTTGTGTACTTTTTTTTTTTGCTATTTGTGCTTGACACAAGTTGAATCATATTAGTATTAATAATTAGTAGACAAATGTCTCTCCATAGTAGAGGATGGTCAATTGTGTCACAAACACAATTTGCAAAAACCAACAGCTGAAAATGTCATGAAATATGTGTTTTTGTTAGCATCGATTCTCAGAAGGGATTTAGAGAAGTGTCAAAAGAGTAGGCCTAGTATCGTTCCTCCCAGCACTATCAGGTTATTTTTTGCTATACTCTAGTTTCTGCTTTCAAACACATTTTGACACAAAATAAGAGAAAAGACAACGCACGACCGATGCTGACGTCATGCGGGAGTTATGGTCCTTGTCGTGTCCCATATGTGCAATCCAACAGTACATTGCTTTTCTTTCTGACTGCGTTTTAATATAAAACTATCTCACCAAAGTTGCAGTGAAGTTGAAATGATAAACCCAGAAGTTGGAATCCCATTCTTGGTACTTTCAGAAACGTTTTGTCTCTAGCATTGAGTTAATTTTGTAAAACAGAAGTTAGAAATGTTAACTTCAACGGACCCTTGGTTCAAGGGACCCGTGGTCATTATTCCATTACGCTGTAACCTTATTATTGTGTAGGACACATAATGCGAATAGTAACATCTACTTACCTGTATGTGTTCAGCTTTAGTAGTCGATGTGTAAGTGAGTAAATCTTTACGTTTCCCTTTGGTTGGCGATTAACTTCGAAAAACCAGTTGTAACTGCTCGGTGGTCTTGGAATTTGACCTGTGAGGGGCTTGCAGTACATTGCCCTGCGCCCCCTGCATAGGCCTGTTGTCCATCCTCATCCAGTTTCATCCACATTACATTTCTACATACATCTGCATATATTCTGCCATTGATCCGTGTTGTATGCGCAATCATTACACTGATTCATAAGAAATATGAAAGTGTGTGTGTGTGTGTGTGTGTGTGTGTGTGTGTGTGTGTGTGTGTGTGTGTGTGTGTGTGTGTGTAAAATATGTGTTATTATTATTTTTTTTATATATATTTTTTTTTTTAATATTGAAAGTATTACAAAGAAAGGGTTATTTCACGATGGAAAGGGCACAGTGTTTTGCATCGGAGATTAAAGCTATTCAAGGGCCAACGCTGTGACGTAAGATAACTGCACATCCCGTGCGCCTTGTCCACCACCTCGAACACAAACTGGGGCTTCACACCCAGTGCGAGAACTAGGAAGTGGAAGTGTACACATGGAGGGTGTGTCTTTTCCTACCGATATTTCTTTTATTTGAAAAAAAAGTCCTCCGTGTATAAATAATGGGGGACTCTGCAAAGGATAAAAGACGGGAACAGTTGAAGCGCTGGGCCGGTTCTTGCACGGATAAAGAGCCAGCAGTGCCGAGGCGGAGGTGGCGGGGTAATGTCGAGGATGGTGGCGAGTCAGAGGCCGTAAACAACGACCAGCAAAGGGACCAATCTCGCGATGGAGATGGAAATGGGACGACCACAGAGGAGATCCTCGACAACGGAACCGGTCCTCTACTCAAACGAAGGTTGTATTTTTAATGCCAAACACGTTCCGTTGCTCTATAGTTGACGATCAGACAACCTATTGCGAACTCCTGCTCGTGATGCTATGTGGCGGAACACACAACACCTACGCCTACGTCTGTACCGTATAGACAACCGGTCGTGGGAGCCTTACGGTACATTTTAATGACTAATACTATTAAACTGTCTTATTAGGGGACGGGTGAGGTTCGACCGGGCGGCAGAGTTCCTAGCTGCGTGTGCCAGTGGGGACACAGACGAGGCCCGGGAGATGCTGAGAGAGGCCAGGGAAACGACAGGCAAGAACGGAGAAGACCTAACGGCCATAATCAACTGCTCCAACGCAGACGGCATCACCGCTCTTCACCAGGTAAAAGCTCGACATGGTGGTGGGCTACGAAGCATTCCTATTTGTATTGGAAGAGGATTGGTTCATGCCGTTTTGTTTTGCCTTGCCTTGCATCACACAGGCCTGTATCGACGGCAGTATGGAGATTGTGTCCTTTCTGTTGGCCCAAGGCGCCAATGTGGACCAGGTTGACAGCGAGGGATGGACTCCGCTGCATGTAGCCGCATCCTGTGGACACACAGATATAACAGAGTAAGTCTGAGCACAACGACAATATAACAACTGTGTAATGTGGTGTTCTGTGGGGATATGAATACACAGTGTGGGTGCCAGACTATTGCTGCCTTTTAAAAAAAAAACAATGCCAACATTGTTTTGCTTATTTGGCAAAACCACAGGTCAGCTCAAGCACCACTAGACTGCAACACACTTTGCCACTGTGAGGCATTAACAGATTATTGGACGACTGGATTTTATTTGCATTTGACCATTCAGTTGTGGAATCAAAATGTCATGCTATTTATTACTATTATTAATAATGCATTCAGCAAACGCTTTTATCGGAAACAACTTTCAGGGCGAATATCTGTAATAAGGTGCAGGTAGGGACGGATTAGGCATCTTGCCCAAGAATGCTGAAAGGAAGGTTGAGGAAATTGGGGATAGAACCCAGAACCTTTTGATAGGGAGTCCACCATAGCCACTAGAATAAGCTGCCCTAACCCAGCCACTAGGCAGACCAGTGATTCCCAACCAGGTTTAACTGAGCACGTTCCAGGGGGTACTTGGAAAGATGCTTTTGCTTTGTTATACCCACAAAACAAAAACGAGGACGTAAAATATTTATATTTGTTAAATATTATGTATATTGACGAAGACCAGAAATATAAGTATGTCTCAACTTCTTCTGTTGTAAACGCCTTGGCCACTACAATGTTAATAACAATGCTAAATGATAGTAGTATAATTAGTTGAAAGGAAAACATTTCTGGTTTGTTTGGTGTTGATGAATGGGCACTTGAGCAGTACAGATGGGCCTGTGGAGGGACATAAAGCCCAGTTCTTCAGATCAAACATTTGCGACGAGACAAAACGGTTTTAGAATGTTGCAGGGAAAGTTGCAGCAGTGTGAACTGGTTGCAGCAGTGAGAATAGCAGTGTGAACTGGTTCGTTGCAGCAGTGTGAACTGGTTCGTTGCAGCAGTGTGAACAGCAGTGAGAACTGGTTCGTTGCAGCAGTGTGAACTGGTTCGTTGCAGCAGTGTGAACAGCAGTGTGAACTGGTTCGTTGCAGCAGTGTGAACTGGTTCGTTGCAGCAGTGCGAACTGGTTGCAGCAGTGTGAACAGCAGTGAGAACTGGTTCGTTGCAGCAGTGTGAACTGGTTCGTTGCAGCAGTGTGAACTGGTTCGTTGCAGCAGTGTGAACTGGTTTGTTGCAGCAGTGTGAACTGGTTCGTTGCAGCAGTGTGAACTGGTTCATTGTAGAGCATCTTGAGCTGTTGCATGGTGTCTCAAGAGATTCTTGTCAAATCGCAGTGTGGTTTTAGAACGTATACGTATCTACCCTGGTATTTAAACATGCCGATCACAACACTGACAACACAGTGACTTGTATGCAGCATACCAAAAGTAAGCGACGGCACTTTTTTTTATAACAATGTAACAAGTGGAAATATCACCGTGTTGATCAGAGTTTCTCACCAGTTGCGCAGCGTTATCGTTCATTTAGTCTCTCTGCAGGTGAAATAGTCCCTGGAGTTTGTGTTTTGTGTTTTGTTTTTAGGCTAGTGTTATGCCAGCTTCCAACTCCTGGCATAACACTAGCGTAAGCACTCGGTCTCTGCCGCTGCAATAGCCACAGACAGCTTCACGACGCTGCTCACTGCAGCGATGTGAACGGTCCAGTTTCAGAACGTGATTCTTCTGCACGCAGTCGTCAGTTGCAAGCAGTTTCGTCGCAAATCTTTGATCTGAACTGGGCTTTAGACAACGACGGTTGGGAAACCCTGCACTAGACTATAAAGTGGTTAAGTTTAGAACACTGTCCCCTCTTGAATGCATAATACAATTTGTTATATTGGCTCTCTGGCTCTGCTGTTATAGCGTATGGACTGTTAAGTTTCTCCCTCTCTGGCTGGTCAGTTTTCTCTTGCAGAGGGGCGCGTCTTTGTCTGCTGTCAACTGCGACGGCGATGTCCCTCTGGACATCGCCGAAGACGAGGCGACCGAATCCCTCCTCCAGGAATACACTCGCAGTCAGGGTGAGTGTCTCAATCACACGCACACGCAAAGATACAACATACAGAACTGTAGGGCAGAGTGCAGGCACGCTCTCTATGGGGAAGTTTAACACATTGCCCAGTACAGACAAGGAACAGAGAAGCAGACGGAAGCTTCCCCTTTTCTGTTCCAGTCTTGCCCAAGGGAAACCCCCGTCCCCGATACTCGGAGCACTCTTTACAATCTCCTTGCATTGTTTTCCTTTAAGGGCGTTCTGGTTAAAAGCTGTACATTTTTTATCTGAAAACACAATGTATGTGTTGTCTTGCAGGTGTGGACCTGGAGGCGGCCAAGCGTCTGGAGGAGGAGCAGATCATGCTGGACGCCCGGGCCTGGCTGACGGAGGGCCTGCCCCGGGACATCCGCCACCCCCGCACCGGGGCCACCCCGCTGCACGTGGCTGCAGCCAAGGGCTACCTGGAGGCCATCAAGTATGTAGCATGTACATGTGTACATATACACTGTGTGTGTGTGTGTGTGTGTGTGTGTGTGTGTGTGTGTGTGTGTGTGTGTGTGTGTGTGTGTGTGTGTGTGTCTTCTGTTGCGTACAAATATACGGTATAACAATGGACAGTGTTAGGAGTGTAGATACACAAATATTTGGATGCACGGCCCTTAATTCGATTGTTAATGCATGACAGGCACCCGGGCCGAGGTTGAGATGAGCTTGCTTGTTTTTCCTAGGTGTGTAAAAGAAAGTGACTGTATTAAAAGTGACTGTATTTTTTTTATTTCACGTCAGTGTTACTAGTATTTACACGCGGTCACGCCGGAGTTATGTTACTATGCGTGAGTTATGATGTTAACAAGTCTAGTATTTGAATCTCTTGTACTTCACGTCAGTAATTGACTCGTACGTACATGGACAAGGTCGTCGCTGTGCGTATGCAGCCTACCTGTAGGCCTCCTTGATGCCCAGCTGCTCATTAACGACATGTATCTGAATTCACTGTGAGTCAACAGGGAAATAAGTCAATGGTAGTGAACAGTTAACACCTCCAGCGTCATGGCGACCTGTGTCATGTGACCTCCTGTGCTCCAGGCTGCTGTGTCAGTGCGGTCTGGACGTGTCGGCCATCGACTGCGACGGCTGGACGCCCCTCCATGCCGCGGCTCACTGGGGCCAGGCGGACGCATGCTGCATCCTGGCAGAGCAGCTGTGCAACATGGAGGCCCACAGCAACGGTGTAAGAGGAAGTGGAGAGTACAGAAATGTGTTTTTTTGGGGGGGGGGGGTTTAGCCTGTGGGTGGTTGTGTGCTTTATGCGTGTAAATGGTTACGGGTAGCCTGAATTAGGGAAGCTGCTCATGCGCTGAATGATGGAAATAGCGATCGAGTTTACGATTGACCTCTTGCCCGCAGGTGGGTGTTCTGGATTCACCTTTTCTGTGTTTCATTCGTGTAAGAGAAGAAGGAAAAAGAACGAACACTATAAAAAGAAAATTATGGAAAAATAATGGACAAAAAGGGGATAAGGAGGAAATTTGTAGTTTATGGTTCTTTTGTTTCCTTTTTGAAAGGGTCAAACGCCGTTTGACGTGGCCGATGAGAGCGTAGAGGCACTTCTGGAGGAGCTGTCCCAGAAACAAGCCAACGTGAGACCCTTTCCATGTTTATGACACATGAAAATAGTTGCCCATGCGTATACATTAAGTACAGTGTCTTGATCACCTCTGTGTGTGTGTGTGTGTGTGTGTGTGTGTGTGTAGTGGCGTAATGAGCGGTCCCTCTTGGAGAGACAGAACCAAGCAGGATCCAACACGGCCAACCCCCAGAACAAATGCCGCAGGTCAGTGACGGTCTGCCCTGCACTCAGGAACCATCTGATCATCATTTTCATGCAAATAATAAGTCATACTTTTGTTAGTCAGTTAGTCGCTCTCTATTCTGTTGTTTTTCGACTTGGCCTCCAATGCATGCGATTCGCTTTCGGTTCACTTTGTGTTGGACATCAGGCGTTTGTAGTGGGACAGGATCAACACCCTTTCCTCTGTAATAACACACCACATAAAAGCATGTGAATACAACAGTAGCTCCCCCCCCCCAGACCCCGGCCTCTCTTCCCACCGCTAACACCACTACCGGTCCTGTTAATGTGTGTCCCAGGAGCTCGGTGTGCAGGATGAGCAGCAAGGACAAGATCATCGTGCAGGACCAGTCCAAGGAGCGGGGCGTGTCCGGGGGTCTGGAGCTCAGCGAGGAGCGGGAGAGCAGTCCCGGTAAAAATGAAAATGAAAGCAAAAAAATTTACATTATTATTTATCCATTCATCATGTCTGATCTGAGAGGACGTCTTCTTGTCTCTCGTCTCTCAGAGAGCTCCCCCGTGCTCAGTCCGGACAGCGAGAGCATCACCGAATCTACAGTCAGCCCTGGCGATAGGGTAAGATACACAAAGGGGGAGAGCTCTATATAATGTCGACTCTTTCCTACTTCCATCTATCCATGTTCTTTACCTTCTTATTGCTGGCTGGTGTCGGGCGGTTGGACTGTATTATTCATATTACACAGAATTGCATTCTTGTATTTAACGCTGAAATAATATTAATTTTTTGTATTTACTGTAATATTGGTCATGTCTACATTGTTTTGTATTCGTATGTTGACCTCTGCAGGAAATGTCACATGTACAGTAGCTGGAAAAAAAATGTAAAAGACCAAAACGAAAAAGAATGACACCATGGCTTTCATCTGAATTGGGTCTTTGTCATCACGGAGTGGTCATCATTGGTCTGCTCATGTTTTCCTATATGGAATAGTGAAACAGTAAAGCTCTTAACCCCAGAACCTTTCACATCCAAGCAATGCTTGGAGTCACTGGATGGACTTCAGGGTCTTTGTTGTGGAGGCGTGCATATGAATGGCTTCTTTTCAGTGTTGGAGTGGCTTCACATTGGGATGTGAAGCCACTGTTTGTTCTTGATCAGCTTGAGTAAAATTGTCGCAGACTTTGCTGTGGCTCTTAACCGGACAGTTTCAGGATCTAAATTCATGTATAAAAGTATACTTCCGCAGAAATATATAGGAAACATAAAGAAATGGTCTCGTTTCTAAATCTCTCCAATGTAAATTACACAATTGATGCAGTTGGATTGTTGTAATAGCCTCCTCATCATTTAAGTGATTGATACACGTGAAATTACACTGCAAAATGATTCATGAATTAAAAATGAGCAATCTGGTTTCTTCATGCGGTGGCCAGAGTGTGGAGGATAAAGATGACGAGGAGGAGAAAGAGGGGGCCGACAAGGCCAACCGCACCGCCAGGGTCCCGCCCACCTCTCAGTGGAGGGACAGCCCGGCCGAAAGCCCCAACACCCCTAGCTCCGACCGGCGCAAGTGAGCACCGCCACCAACAACACGCGAAAATACAGAATGTCGAAGCCCGAGTTTGAAGAATGGCAGAAAGACATTCCCTTCCATAGGCCAAAGCTTGTGTAATGTCATGCGCTGACGGCCATCTGTTTCTAAACCCCCTCAGATTCCAGGCGCCGGTCCGAGACGAGGAGTCAGAGTCTCAGAGGAAAGCACGCTCGCGCCTCATGCGCCAGTCCCGCCGCTCCACGCAGGTACCGTCCGCCTCCCCTGGTACCTCACACTGGTACCAGGAGGACCGTATAGAACGCCATGATAGGAAACGTGTTGCTGTTAAGATGCATAGTCATGGGGTACAAACGGCAAGGATCTTTTTGAGCATGTATCAACCACTTCCCCTTCAGAAGGCGTTAATTAAAAGTCATCACACTCATCAGATGTGTGATAAAGACAACCCAGGCTTCCTCCCCCACCCAACAAGGTTTTGTTTATCAGTTTGCACAATCACCATTTATCATCATTTATGCTTTGGCTTTTTGCATGTCCTGTCTGACAGGGAGTGACGCTCACAGACCTGAAGGAGGCGGAGAAAGTTGCTGGCAAGGCTCCCGGCGTGCCTCCCCCCCGCAGCATCCTCCCCGTCAGCCCCATCGTCACGCTCACCCCCGCCGAGAGAGGTGACACCTCCCCCACACACACACTCATCTAGATCCCCCATTTCTAATTTTAGTTGCATTCGACTGTTGTAAATAGCTTGGTTTAGCTTGGTTGGGTTGACCTACTTTGTGTGTGTGCCTGGTCGATGTTGGGTGTAAAGGTTGGCGGAGGATGGCTACGGTGGTTGAGTTTGTTCCCTCCAGCCTAGTGTGGTCTGTGTGGTTTCACACAGCAGCATTGAGGACCTGCAGTGCAACACCTGCTGTGTGCTGCTCATCTACTTCTGTAACATCTTTTGACCTTTCGGTCGATCTCTCACGCTACGCAAATGATACTTCCTCTGCTGCCTGCACAGCAGTTCTCACACTATACCCCCTGCAGAGCTCATCCTGAGCCACTGTGCAAGCTGATGAGTCATAAGAAGAAGCTTACTTATCTGACATCAGGAAGTGTCTTGTACGACTGCAATCAGGTGTGAAATGTGATGTTTTTGGTTTTGTGTCCAGAGACACAGAGAGCATCGATAACAACTGCAGGCGTTTTTCACACTATATCCCTAATGCGCATAGATAGAGATAAGGTTGAAAAGCGGCAAAGTTCCCCTTTAAGCCGACTAAGCTGTAAAATTCTCTAATACAAAAGCGTTGATTTCCCAGAGAGGGCCCCGTTCTCATTTTTGTAACGATCATTTCTCTTTAGACACTGACCCGGTGAAGGACGTGGAGGGGGAGACCGAGTCTCGGCTGGGGGTCAGAGAGAGGAGGAGAGGCAGGACCGAGAGGCGGTCCACGGGGATAGCCCAGCTGGGTGCAGAGGTAAGACTCACCGGGCCGCTTTGTATCACTGGGTGCTGATCCTTCCCTATGATATCAAGACCGATTTTAGTTTCAACTCTGACTCTGATGGCAAGTTAAAGCATGTTTCCTTTTCAGCACATTTTGTTCGTGCAACTATCTGATGATGATGATGACATACCTGTAAAGATAGTGTCGAGATAAACAAAGAAGTGTGAAGTTAATCATAAATTAAAAAAAATGTGTATATATTTTTTATGTCTATAAAAAAAAAACGCACCGAGGCACTCATGAATTGGAGCGTCCAGATTGTAAGATCAGATGTTTGTTTTTTTAAGAACGAAGATGATGACGACACAAGCACAGCCAGTATGGATGATACACACAGCAACAGCACCTCCAAGTACGTGGAAAGGTTTCTTATTTCTATGCATAATTGAATGAGATACATTTAGTGCAGTTTTCTCTCTCTCGCTTTCTCTCTCTCTCTCTTTCTCTCTCCCGCTCTCTCTCTCGCTCTCTTTCTCTCTCTCTCTCTCTCTCTCTCTCTCTCTCTCTAAATCTAAATTGACTCTTGTGCTCTTCTGCAGTGAGCCCCAACCGGACAACTCTTCACTGGACTACAAACGGGTGTGTAACCACAAACGCACACATCACCAAATAACCACAAGCAGAGACAGCCTTTCTATGTCCTAGTTTAGCATTGCCGAATGGGGTTAACAGGTAAAACCTGAACAGCTAGCAGGTTTGTGCGACGGAAAGAGTGAAATGCTTCAAATAATCTTGCTGACACTTGAATTTCTGATGCAATTCGGGAGGGCTTTGTACTCTAAAAACATTTTAAATATCTACAATGTAAATGTGAACACAATAAGTGAAGTTTAAGTTTCTTCATGCTTCTCACTTAATTGTTATTATTTGAATCAATCATTTAATGTTCATGCTGCCAGATAACATGTACACATTTACAGTTTTTTTTTCAACTCTCAAAAAATGTTTTGTTCACACAAAGGGCCGCTCCCATTTGGGGATACCAGTTTGAGGACCTCTTCTATAGGTCGCTGGGTCTTGACATTATGGCGTTTGTCTCCCCCTAGCTGTATCGGGAGGTACTGCGGGAGAACGGCACACTCAAAGAGAAGCTGCAGGAGACAGAGCTGCTGCTGAGCCAGAACAAAGTGGAGCTGGAGAGACTGCGACAGGTCAGCAGAAGATGGCAGTTGTGTTCCCGTTCTAAATGAGTCTTCTTTGCTATCATTTCATCACTAAGTTAATCACTGCTGCTGAGCACCACATGCTTGTTGTACGTAACATGTATTCGTGGTGTTTGGGATGCAACAGGATTATTACCATCATAACTATTGGACAATTTCTTTAGAAATTCATCACCACTGCTTAACGTAACACATAACACGTCTGAACACGCTTTGAACCTTGAGGGAGAAGTCCACGTGACATACGTGACAAAATATGAATTAGATATTATAATTTTTCCTAATTTACATACAAATGTAGAGTCGACTTCGTGAAACCATTTTCATTTGAGCAGTGGACCTTCTAGAAAGAGCGCAACATGTGAATTGTTGAAATGACATGTGTTGTAATCACTTCCTCCCTTCTGCAGAGCCAAGAGAGCAGCATGGCTCGGCCTGCCCTGCTGGAACTGGAGCGTTTTGTAAGTCTGCTGTAAACTCTGGAAACATACAAGTGAAACTAGTCTTATAGCACATGTGAAATGGATCAACTCTTAATGCAAGAGAGTTCAACACCATATTAGTTAATAATATGTTTTTGCATCCTCTCATCCCTCCCAACAATTCCTGGTGTAAAATGATTAAAGAGTGATTAGGGTAGGTTTTTTAGGTAGCTTCTTAATGATACAAAGACGGTTGAAAAGCAGCGAAGTTCCCCTTTAAGACAAAACCCCAAAAGATTTAAAACACAGGAACTGTCACCTACAGTGCATTGCACTTCTCTTTTGGCACTGTTGTTGCATGTTGTAAAAGTGGGAGTGTGTCTGGTGTTAAACCAGAGTTGTGACATGAAGTATTATTTATTCAGTAGTGTTTACTATATTTATTCATTTATTCTTTGTGCTTTCCCAGGAGAAGTTGGCGCTTCAGAGGAAAGCGGTGGAGCTGGAGGATGAGCTCAAGGTACAGACATCAACTATTTAGGACTAATGTCTTGAGCCTATGCTTCTGTTTTTAACTTCAAATCCAGATATTTTCAGTATAGGATAGTATATATTTTCAAGTATAGGATCCACTTGAATGCCGCACATACCACTTCATTTGAGCCATGGCTAAAGTACCCTGTGTCCAATGCGTGGCACTGAAATGCATTATAAAGTATTCCTATTCCCTATACAGTATTCCTTTTACAACTGATTGGAAACGTGTCGAATGCTGTGCATGGAAATATGTCACTGAAGGCTCCTTTTCTAAACTAAAACTAAACTGAACCTGGGGTTTGACTTGTCTTTCCTCCAGGTTCTGGTGGACCTCCGAGCAGACAACCAGCGACTAAAGGACGAAAACGCTGCCCTCATTCGAGTCATCAGCAAGCTCTCCAAATGAGTCTCGGCAAAACCTTGAAACTCGGGGCGAACAGGAAAAAAAGTGTTAACAGACTCTTCAACCCTTTGTCCATCACACAAGCCACAGACCAGGGACAAAGTTTTCAGCGTCAGCGTATACGTTGGAGAACACCGTTCTTCGCGAACGGCATGCCGATGCTATACTTTCAGTGTTTTGTTAGTTTTTGTTGCCTGTGGCCGGGACTGTTTTGGCATATCTACTGTATAACAAGCTGAGCTGCACCTCGTGTGGATCGACAGAATACTGTTCAGATGTTCTCGTTCAAATCCACCATTTTAATTGTATTTTTGATTTTCTTATTGTTATTATTTTAAAACAGGAATATTTGATGTGCCCTGCTCGTGTCGCTATATTTTAAGATATACCGTTATTGAAAAGAAAAAAAGACGAACTTTAAGCCATGTACAGTGCGATGTCCAAGCTAATGTCTTCAGGAACATGCCGGAAAGACATAACCAGGGCTTGAGGAGGATAAGGAAAATGTGAGTGGTTTTGGGTGTGCGTGTTGGACCGGGCGTGAGCGTGTGTGGATGAGATAGAAATGATTTTATTGTGCCAAAAACAAACCCTATTTTCCTGTTGAGTTTGTTGTTGTTATTAGGTGCAGAAGGGGGGGCAGGGGGGGTGGACGTGCTTTCTTCTCAGGACTAGTGTTGGGAACGTGCTCTGTACCTGAGCTGACTACTGTAAAGATGGACCAAACTGTATTTTTGCATGTTGACTTCCTCTCTGCTCCTGTGAATGTGTATCTGTTGTATTTTTTATGTATAGGGTCCCTCCTCGCACATAGCCAGTGGAATAGTGCTCTCTTTTGTAATACAACAAGAAAAAACATTGATAGGGGTGTTGGCGATTGCAGACGTGGTTCATTTTCAATTCAACCAATTCAGGTATTTGATTTTCTTGTTTTGTTTCTCCACTAGCATTGGGTGCAGGTCTTGTGCCAGATACAAAACCCCCATCGTTTACAAAGAAGCAAGCACTGCATTCAACATTGTAAATGTCTACATTTTCCTTACATACATTAGCTAAACTGTACATGTTCTAGTATATCTTTGAATTGGTTTAATAGAAAATGAATGGACCTGTTCACTAGAAGGCACGCTTGGGCGCCGTGGGGCACCATGCAGGCCGTAGTGGGCCAAGTCTTGTGAATGTTTACTGCAGTTTCTAAAATGACAACGTAAGTGCATGCCAAATTGTATTTTGATGATGTGCCTTTCTCTATTACATTTGTAATTAATATTTCTATTTTGCTTTGGGTAAAAAATGTCAAATATAAAATACAGTATGGCCATTAACAAACATGGTTGCAACATGTCTTTTATATGGGAGGGGGGGTGTAATCTATATGGTATTTGGTAGGTTGATGTTACAGGAATTGTTAAAATAAGGAACCTGACTTGTATGGGGCCCCCCACAGATAATATTAGGGATAAAGTCTGTTCTCTGCATTTAAGCACTGTTGACTCTAGCTTACTAGCATCATCTAGTATGAACTGCCCTGACTGTAAGAGCAAGCTATAGTAATGGTCGTGTGAATAGACCATATTTCCAATTACTTTTATTTGTTTATGCATTTTAGTTACATTTAAAGGCAAGGGTGTTTTTGGTTTCACATTGTTTGCAGGAATATTAGCGCAAATACAGTTTTTGGGGTTGGCTACTAGAGAATGAGATGTTCCTAAGCACCATTATTTAGCAACCACCGCAGCCTACAGGTGTGCTCTCAACTTTGGGGTCACCCAATATGCAGATGGGGTCGCAGGAAATTCCGGACTTAAAAACAATTACAAAAAAAGGAGCCTAGGGTTTTATTTTAGGGGTGGTTTTGGGATAAGTTTTTAGGGTTTGAGTTTGTATTTAGGGTTAAGCTCTTGCTTATCCGTTCTCGACACCGGGGTTCCAGTCCCACTGAGGCTCTCCCTGGAAAACCAACGTAATGATGTCCTTTGGGAAATGTATCAATGTTATGCTAATTGTAATGTCAATTAGAACCTCCGACCACATCATAGCCACCATCTCGGTGGTGCAGCAGTTATCAGCTCTGGAGACCTGGTTCAAGTCCCTCGGTGGTGCAGCAGTTATCAGCTCTGGAGACCTGGTTCAAGTCCCGCCGGGGCCGCTCTTTTTTCCCCCTCTTTTTTTTCAATTTTTTCATTTCTCTCCGTCTGTTTCTTTTTTTCACAATGTTCTCGTTCTCTTAATCTTTTTCCCTCTTTCTCGATTTCCTTTTTGCTCATTCTCTCCATTTTTTTCACACAAATAATATTTAATATTTATTATTTAATATCCCTATTGAGTCATGATCTTTAATTTGTCAGTGTGCGTGTGTGTTTTATTTTATCTAGATGTGTGCATGGTTTGTCTTATACAGGAGCATCCTCTAATTTCTAACTCCTCCTTTTTATCGCACACGTGTTTTAGTGACCCTGTTGCCGTGCTGGGCCCCTTCGCGGGTGACCTCTCGTGACCCCGGCCCCTTGGGCCCTCACTGCTCCTGGCACTGACCTGCTCCCTTGTAACTCCCCCTGTGGAAACAAAAATTTAACAATTAATAACAATAAAAGATGCAGTATCAAGATATACTTACCTGTGTTCCGGTCCTTCCTCGCACCGCCGCTGCTACTTCCTCTTCCTGTCCACCATACCTGTGAAGAATGAAAGAAACAAAACAAAATCAATTAAGTAAACCAAAAAATATGAAAGAAACACTGGAAAAAAAATGTAATGAAAGGATGGGAGATAGTGTGCCAGTGCAACCAGAGTTGCCCTACTAACAAGAACTGAAACACAAAATCCTAACCCTTTAGGCTTTTGGGTTTAGGGTTAGGTTTTGGTTTCAAGGTTAAGATTAAAATAAGATTACTTTATATTTGCAATTCGGGGTGCATACGCACATGCACCAACACACACAACACATGCAAGGGGGGGAAGTGGCCGCTGAACACAACACACACACACACATGCAGGGTAGGGTGTCCAAATTGAATGAAGTCTCTGCTTTTTCCCATCCCCGCCGACCCTCCTCCAGGGACAGCCAGGGAGCAGTGGGCAGCCTCCAACACCGGCGCCCGGGGACCAATTCCAGGTGTAAGGTCCTCATCTTAGGATCATGGATAGGACTGGATGTTTTTGCATGTTTTTTTAGATGGGGTTCTTTTTATAGGAGGAGACCCATG
>OOFB01016106.1:6016-17135 GCA_900323305.1 Trachyrincus murrayi | reverse complement strand
TTCACTTTCTGTTGACAAATGTAGGCTACTTATTGTAAGTCGCTTTGGATAAAAGTCTGTGCGTCTAAGTAATTCCACAGTAAATAGTGAATTAATCTATATTTATTTTGTACTATCTTTTTTCAAATGATATTATTAATGTATATTTTTAAGCATCTATTCATTTTTCATGTATTTAGTTAAATACGTTTACCGCAGAGCACATTTGACAGCCTTAACCTAAACAAAACAAGCTCTTCCAACCAGGGCAAAAGAGAGTTTGGAGATGCCGGCTTGGATTAGGTCAGAATCCCTCTCCACCGGGCCTGCATCTCATGTACTCCTCGCCGGGATTATTTTTATCTGGAAGACCACAGCCGATATCATTTTTCAAAGTGAGAATCCGCCAGCGCAGCATGTGTAATCTATCTTGGTTCCTCTGACAGTCTCCTCGGGAACATGTGTGTGCTTCTTATTCGGAGAGGAGTTCCTCGGCACGCACACACACACACACGTTCACACATGCACGCGCACGCACACGCACGCACACACACACACGGAACAGGCTATGACTATCTCAAGGAAGAAAAGAACATAAACCGGCAGGACATTTTTTTGTGATTAGAGGAATTGTACACACAAACTCCTTTGTGTCGCCCTAGGTGCATAAGTCCCCTCCGCCCCTCCTCTCTCCCCACACCTCCTCCTCTCTCCCCACACCTCCTCCTCCCTCCCCACCCCTCTACTTCTCTTCCTCCTCGGCACAACGCAATTACCAAGATGGCTGCAGCGAGTTCCAACTGTCAGGAATCAAAGTGTTCTTTATCAGTCTGCTTCATTACTTTGTATGAAAGGAAGCGGACAACACTTACATACCGCACAGCCACCGTTTGGGGATGTTGACCCAGTGAGGGGCCTTTTCAGATACGACACTAGAATCCTGTGGGTGTTGTGTTGTTTTGATGAGGCGCCTTCCTTAGATGTTTATTTAATGGTCTTTTTTGTTTCCTGGGGACATACGGTAAAGCTGAGCTGTTTCAGTTCGCCGACCGCAACACCAAAGTGTATATTTGACACGTATTTCCGACTTTCTAAAGAGCGTGAAAGTTATGTCTTCACAGTGTCTATGATTATGTTATGTATACATGTAGAGTAGGCCTACAAATAACGCCTTGTGCTGAATGCACAAGCTACAATGACTAATAACCAAATGGGCCATGAAGCGATTACAGGAGTATTCAGCCTTTTTGCACATTATAGTAATAACCCATGCAATGCACTTGTGTGCCAATCATCCTCAAGGAAGTAAAAGGAACAAAAGAAATGAGGTTTGCGAGAACCGTCAAGGTTATTGCATGTTTTCATTTAGGATTACAGAAACAAATGCGGCGCGAACACACTGAACACGCCTCTCTGTCCCCTGGCTGTGACTTCTGTACGGCACACGCAGTATAACGCAGGCTTTAATGCTGCTCCAACGCCCCTGGAGACGAGTGTCGACACGCACTAAACCAAAAGGAAAAAGTCATTTCAAAAAGTATCACCTGCAACTCGCCAGGGCTGTGGACGGTTTAAACAAAAAAAAACCTGCTTTTCCAAGAGCAAAAAAACTAAAACGCCTTTGTTAAGAGCAGGGGAGAATAAAGTGCTTATTTACCGTCACTCATACTTTACATTGTGTTTCATGCAGTCTCAGACGCCGCGGTGGCGGCCGCTGCATGCACCGGTGGCCGTGAATGCTCTTGTTATGCCACCACTGTGGTTTTGACTGAAGGCTGCAAATAGTCCCTGTCAGCTGGAGGGGATTTTCCCTCTGAAGACATGACGGGTGGTTATTGTCGCTAAGGTAGGATGGCTCTCTGCAGCATCAGCCATGATTGAGGGTGAACTGCAGCTGATATGTAGGAAAAGGCTTTTAACAATGGAGGGGGGGGGGGGGGGCGGTTTATGATGCGTTCTCTGGATCAGCCGAGCCTAGCCGCTCACTCCTTTCAATCCTCCCAGACGAAAGGTTCTGGGTTCAAACCCCATTGTCCGCCGTCTACGTTGAATTGCCCTAACTCTTAGCTGCTCCTTAATGGCATGTATCGGGGAAAAGAACTGTCAAAAAAGACTGTAATTTCCCGCTAAATGAATAGTAGTAAATAGAGGTCAGCCTTCATAACGGCCACATGTCTGTCACGGTGTCTTCACTGAGACTGGACGCGGTGTTTAAAACTGCACACCGCAGACCACTTTGCGATAAAAAAATTCCACTCAGCGTTAATCCTCTTCTATCATACGAGCGTACGGAATAATCGCCTTGATCATTTGCCGCACCTAATGATCCGTGAGACAAGCTGAAAATCATTGGGAGAGGTCTGAGCACGCCAGAAATCAATATCAATTACACCTGTATCGGAGAATTGTCAAAAGTAAATGCCCAGGTGTGCCTATTTTACCCCTCGTCAGCCAATCGTTATTTTTGTTGTTGTGGTCGGATAACAACAACAACAACAACAACAACTAAAAATAATAATAAAATTCAATTAAATAAAGTACGTGTTCACACCTGCTAACACAGCCTCTAATTGACTGTTAACCTTGACGGTGACAGCTTATGAGGAGAATGGTATGCACGTTAGCTTCATGAACTTGTATCACAACAGGGGGACAAAGACCAGAGGGTTTGGGATTGAGCACCAGGACTTTTGATTAGGGGCCCGGCGGCAAAACTGCACTCCTTGCCGTTGGAAAATGAGCTAACACTAACACAGATTTGAATGTTTTCACCTAAATAACGGTGCAGATTATTTGAATGACAAAAAAAATTTAAAATTGAAACCTTTCAATTTCATTGAAGCATTTGCTCATTGTTTCCAAATGTCTCGGATTTGCAGCTTATATGCATGGCTGGGCTCCGAGGCATGCGGAAAAGTGCACGGCAGGGCTTGATTCACGCTGCGGACGAGGCCGTTCTGCTTCCAACGCACAGCACACCACGGGACCCACCTCAGGACCCCCCCCCCATTCTCCTTCTTTATACTCCAGGGGCTGAAGCCCTGTTACACCAACCGTCCCAGTTCTTGGGATATGATGACCTGGCTACCACACACCACCCCTTACCCCCCCCCCACACCCCACACCCCCCCAATCACCCTCTTCTGCTCCCCCTCACAAGCCACCACTTTATTACCGCTCCCCTACAGCACACTGTTAGCACCCTTTTTTTTCTTTTTTTCCAGTCCCAATTATGAAGCAGCACCTGCGGGCAGGTCTGTTAACGGTCAGTAAGTACATACCATAATGCAGCACCTTGCACCACACACAAAAAAGCACAGGACATTCACGACAGCTGGAGTGTTATAGGTCAGCATGGGGGAAATTAGAGCGGGTGTCCTGGAATAGCCTTTGTTGCATCGCGTATCGAGTCGAACAGATTCTTTAGAAGTACACCGCGAGCCGTGTGCAGCCAGGCAACGCTGCGAGTCCTTAGCCGAAACAAATTATTTGGTGAAATTTGCTGTAAGCTTTTGATGGCCTTCCACTCTCTCTCTTTCTGCTATTATCTGACGCCACATGGCTGACTAACTCCAAGGATAACCCCTATTTTCGCAGTCCTGTTTTATTTACTGTGGTAATTAAGCAGAGCGTGCCGCTGCAGCTCTCTGCAGTCGGTGTTGAGCGGTAGAGTGGGCTCCGTGAAAACGCTGAATGCATCTGTGTTTACAAATAGACCCTGCAAATTATGATGTGATTTGGCACGATGCGTCTTGTTTATATGGTGATTATTTCGTGAGTATACCTTAGTTCTTTAATGGCGCCGCCAAGGTTATACGGAACAACCCAGAGACCGTGTTGATGCTGCTGTCGCTATCGATCCGCATAAATTCAGGCCCGCTCAGTAGTCCACTGCTGCGCCTGCTCAAAAAAAATAAAAAGCTACGTTGTCTATTTCTTTCTGTGACTCATTAAGGGCGACCATGACAGCTTGTTCCCCGCTCCACCCCCACCCCACTCCTAAAATCTACACTTCATCAAGCAGATCAAAGACAAACCATGTCATAGACAAAGATCAGAAGGAACCTTTCAAGCGGCTTGCAATGGCGAGGATGCTAACAGAGGAGGCAGCCGCGGCGTTATGCTAACGGTGGCTCAAAGAGGACATGAGGAACGGGCAGAAGCTGCCATTACTCCACAGCAGGAGCCTCCTCCCTGCACACCCTATGCTTTTTGCTTCTTTCATCTGGTCACACAAAAACCCCCATGAACATCAGCACTACACAGTCCCACTCCCTCCTGCCTGAGTGGCTTGATCTCAATCACTTCCCAAAGAAATAAAAACCCATCTGTGTCCTTGTGAATTACACAGATGCGTCTGTGCGTTCCCGCCATGTTCCAAATAATGTTCTCCCCTATTTGGAGAGCTGTTGCACGTCACCACTAGACTCGCCGTCAACACGAGGGAAAACGGCACTTGGTGCTCATCTCAGCCGTGAATTATTGATACCTGCTCCTCCTCCTCTCCTCTTCTCTCCTCCTCTGTCCCCCTCTCTCCTCCTCTCTCCTCTCTTCTCCTCTCTCCTCCTCTCCCCCCCTCTCTCCTGCTCTCTATCCCTCTCTCCTCCTCTCTCCTCCTCCCCCCCTCTCTCCTCCTCTCTATCCCTCTCTCCCCCTCTCTTCTCCTCTCCCCCTCTCTCCTCCACTCTATCCCTCTCCTCTCCTCCCCCTCTCTCCTCCTCTCTATCCCTCTCTTCTCTTCCTCTCTCCCCCTCTCTCCTCCTCTCTATCCCTCTCTCCTCTTCTCTCCTCCTCTCTCCCCCTCTCTCCTCCTCTCTTCCTCTCCTCCTCTCTTCCCCTCTCCTCCTCTCCCCTCCTCTATCCCCCTCTCTCCCTCTCAGGATAGAAGTGCACACTGTCTCCCGAGATAATGGGAAAACCAGGCAGACATTTTGTCTGTGCCATGGCGGGGAGGGAAGAGGAGACAGGGTGGTGGTGGTGGTGGTGGTGGTGGAGGTGGAGGTGTGTGTGTTGGGGGGTGGTGGTGGGTGGCTCAGAGGTGGGAGTCCGCTGTCCATCTGTTGCCTTCCTGTTGGCCAGTGTTGGACTGCGTCTTCCCGCTCCCCTCCCTAGTTGCGATGCCCGGTACACGATGGCTGCTAACATACAGCCAGTCTTTCTAACCTTTTATTTATGTATTATTTCCTCTTTTTCACCGAGGGTGGAAAACAATGCCGCCTTATTCTCCACACACACACACACACACACACACAATACACACACACACAGATACAAAGGGCAAAATTTGCACTAAATGACCAGGAATGGGCTGGGCTCCACAGGGAGGAGGGGGGCTTTGACTCCCGGCGAGAGGCATCGTGTCTCTCTGCAGAGCCCCTGCTCCTCCCCGTACATGATGCGTGGTGGGGGGGTGGGGGGGGAGTCACCTGATCACGGGTCTTTTGGTCCCAGAGGATAAGCGGGGGAGGGGGACTGGGTTGCGTCGGGGGGGATATGGATGCAGTTTCACAGATGCAGGTATTTAGTTATACTGAAGCATTGCTGTGAGCCCTGCTGTTGTTTTGTCGCAAATGAGGTCAGAGCTTGTTCCAGTTACCCTTTTGAAACAACACGTCGGCATCATTTGTTCGCGTGTCTGTGTGTGGGAGATAAAATAAACAGCGGATGTATAATTCTTCAGTCCTAACTTTACTGTCACTTCCTGGCATAACCAAGATACTGCCACAGAGTTGTCAACAGCAATTCACTTAAATGTGACACGTACTTTGTTTATGGTAAACGTCTAAGTAATGAATTGGCGTAACCAACTCCATTTAGCATGGCATGAGAAAATGAGACCCAGATAAATATGCTCTTACGAGCGTAATGGATAGTACCCTGAGAGGAAGTAGTATTGGCACACAGGAAGCGATGGCGTCGACATATATGTACATGGAACCATGTAGCAACACATCCTAGCACTGTCTACACTTGTGCAGTTGTGTGGCTCGTGGCCAGTGCCAGGTTCTGCAGTTGTGTGGCTCGTGGCCAGTGCCAGGTTCAGCAGAACATTGAACTCGGCTACAGCATCGCTGCCGACAACAGGACTTGGTCGCCGTTCCGTCACGTGAGAGCCCGTATCCCAGGGCGCCACCTGGTTTTGTGTACCCAAATGTTCTCCACGGCGGACTTTGCATTTGGCCGCTGTGCTCTGCCTGATCGAAACTTTTGATCTCCGCCGCTACAAAAAAAGTGAAGCTAGTGAGTCTCTGCTGTGATTCAATCCCCCTCCCAACTACCCACAGGGACCCACTTTAAGTGTAGTGGGATTTTATTATTTTTTGGTTGTTGTGTACTTTACAGCTGGAGGGGAGCATCACACAGCGTAATCCAAATCACACCTACACACACATGTGTGGCAACAGAGAGATACACGGAGGCGTAGCTCACAGGGAAACCCGTGCTTGTGTATGGCTGTTTTCCTACCTGCATGTCGGCTATTGGTGAAATGACATTTGGACTGGTGCTAGGTGAAAATGGCGCCTGACCTTTTTTACCTGACAATTAATTTTGTGTGTGTGCGTGTGCGTGCGCATGTGTGTGTGTGTGTGTGTGTGTGTGTGCGTAAAACCTGCGAGTTGCAATTACTGTACATGCGAGTGTCAGAATATGGAGGAGAAAAAAAAACCTCAAAGCTCACTATTTCTCGTTTCACCATCAAAGGGGAAGGAAATATCTTCCCTTTTCCATAATTATGCAGCGGGCTCTGTGTTGAACACCCGCCGCCATCAAACGAAGTCCACGGACGAATCCATTTGCCTTGCTGCTTGACGGCGGTCGAGAGCGCACCGCTCAGAGGTGAAAGAGCTCACGCATGCTTTTCCCGCATCGTGGGAGCCAGCTCAGACTTCCTCATATTTACAGTTTGCAGATTCAGCAGAGCATTGCAGATAATTAATTTCTGCGTGCTTTGATGAGTAAGACCATTCGGTCATGATTCCCTATACCCTATACAGTACCTCCCTTCCCTCTGCCGGCTTTCAAGGTCCACCATTTTCATTGTAGCTTGTTATTATATTTTTTGGGGGGGGGGGGAAATGTCAGGGTTTTTTTGTTAAGACGTTTTTGACCTTCTTTTTTTTTTTTTAAGTGCAAGTGGCCGCTGTAAAGGGCACAGAGAAGACATTGCTCGGAATTGTGTGTAAGAAATTAATCAGCCTTTCAAAGTAAAATAAATCTATGCCTCATCATTGTCTTCTGCAAAGGAAAGGAAAACCTAATTGGAATTATTGAGAAATGGTTGTGTCACAGAAATTGCAACAATTTGGAACGGAAATGAACGGAAAACGGAAATGTTTCGATGAAATACAAATTCAGAGAATGTGCATGTAGCAGTTGACCCTGCTACATACAGTGGCTGTTCTGGGCTCCTCCAACATCAGGACACAGGCAGATGATGGTTAAACCAGTTTATTGCAGAGTTTGAGAATGGTTTAAGCAGGCAGAGTAGGTGGTACGTGCTGACATGTTAGCGCTCCTCCATGAGTGTGTGTGTGTGTGTGTGTGTGTGTGTGTGTGTGTGGTGGTGGCTGGTTTAATCTGTGGGCCTTGATTGGCCAATGCCAGGTGTGCCCTCACCCAGCCCCTAACCTAATCAGCCTGACTCGGGGCCTCTTAAACCAGCCACCAACAACACACACTCCACAGTGCACTGCAAGGCACTATACTAAAAGCTCTACCAGGCAGGTTAACAGGGATTTGATGATAATTGTTTAGTTTTTATAATAATAATAATAATAATAATAATAATAATAATAATAATAATAATAATAATCCAATTGAAATACACTAATATCATTGTATTTCAGTATGTACAGTATACATTGTTTGTATTGCAAACAAAAATCAATCAATATATACAATATTTTGACTGTTTGGAATGCAGTGTTGGAATTGCATGTCAAATATTTTGACAGTTTGTAATGCAGTATTTTGATTATATGCCAAATACTTTTTGGTTTATAACACAGTTTTTGTTTGTTTTGAAGTTCAAGTTATACACAAGTTATACACGTACAACCAGTAGTGAAATGCTTTTCTACCAACGCTTCCTCCACCTTCCGAATTATACAAAATAGGAATGTAATGTATGTTTCCGTCGCCAGGGTTTCCATCCTGGAGAACGGTAATCTGCGGATCTGGAACGTGACCAAAGTGGATGCCGGTGTCTACACCTGCGTGGCCAGGAACCAGTTTGGCGTAGCCAGCAGTTCTGGGAGTGTCATGGTGAAAGGTAATCCCTCTTCTGTGCTTCGCATCAAACCCACCCTTGCCCCGAAGGCCCATCTTAAGATGAAACCATGGCTGATCTGTGGCATCATGTGCACTTGTAGCATATATTATATATTATATATCATACGGTATTATATATGAGACAGGAGCAGGATAGCGTAGTGGTTCTGTGTTTGAACCCCAAGATGCCCTCACCCCATCCAGAAAAATCAAGACAAATATGCACTCGTTTTGGATAAAAGTGTTAAAAAGTGCTAAAAATGACTATGACTAATGACTAGATGAAACAGACAGCGTTGTTTTGTAGTTTTCCTGCACTCTCCCTCTGAAATCGTCAACACAATGATTACGTTGAGGTCATGAAACGTGATTTTACGTTCCCTCTCATGGTGATCGACACTTGTGTGTTGTTCTCTCATGTCTCGAGTGGGAGTCGTCCTCGTTTCATAGAAGACGTTTCGAAGATGCTTAAAACAAACAAAAACAAACGGCATAAGAGACGCTCTCTCATTTGATCAATTATAAATGGCGGGGTGGTGCTTTAGTTTTCTGTTTTGTCTCTTGCTTTCTGCCTTGATCGTAATTACTCTCCGTGTTCTCTACCCACAACACCGCTTTGCTGTTGAAGTAGAAAAAGGTCCCGTCTGCGTTTGTTAGCCCATCTGAAGGCCATGCACTCTTGACGCTCTGGCGTATTATGCATGATTAAAAATGAATGCTGTGTGTGTGTGTGTGTGTTTGCTTGGCTTTTGTTCCTTCCACATGCTTGACTCTTTCCGTGGGTGACATGTCCCTCTCACTTCCTCTCCTAATCCCTGGGGGGGGGGGGGGGGGGGGGGGGGGGGGGGGGGGGGGGGGGGGGGGGATGGGCCGTAGGCTGACATATCCACTGAACTCTGCACTTACTATGACCCCCATTTTCTCGCAGAGGCTTGGATGGCTCATTTGCGGGGGGTTTCCCCCCCCCGCTATGGCAGGACCTTCCCCCACCTTCCCCTGGAGGTCTGTCTTTGTGGATCTATAGAGTTATTGATCCGTCATCGTATTGGCTTAAGGGAGTTGAAAGGGAGCTGGGGACAACAACAACAACAACAACAACAACAAAAATATTTTATATATTTCGAAAGGGTTCGCCATTGATTTACATGCGCTGCATATTGCAATACGCTCCGGTGGTTTCTCTGCGGGGTCAAAGTTGAACGTCTGCTTCGGCCGCCCGAGCGATCGCACAAGCAGCTTGGATGCTTGTATACGGTATGCTTGGGCGCACCTGTTACACGTACATGGTCTATCACTAAACACTCCGGTGTTTAGGGGGGGACAAGATAGTGTCCTGGCTAGGGGGTTGGACTCCTAGCCAAAAGGTACGGGGTTCGATCCCCGATGTCCGCAGCCTACCCTCCTTAATGACTGTATCTGAAGTCGCTTTGGGTAAAAGCGTCTGCGAAAATGACAAAAATAGTAAATAACAATGTAAGATGCTTTCCAACAAAACACTGTATATACACATATATGTACGTATATATATGATACATATGAACAGTTTGTCTGCAGCAACGCTGAGCAGCCCGTCCGTGTGACGGTGACTCAGTCACAACTCCAATGTCCTTCCAGTTATATTTGACGGAATGGATACAAACTGGCTGTGTGCGTGTTATTTCACACAAAATTACACAAAGTTTAATACGACGTCTGTCAAAAACAATTCTTCTTTGCAACTAGCGTTCTGCCAAGTTGATGAATGGCTCCAAACATTACATTTGTCCAAATCTCTTTTTGCATAATGCTTGTGAAATACAGTGTGAACTGAACAGGCTTAAATAAAAGACTGGTTTCTACTGAACCCTCAGCAGGCCTCCTCGGGAGCACGCTGGAGCGCCGACGCCGATCGTCATTATGTGACTTAAAAAGAGGAAGAAAAACGATCTATCTTTCTTTTCAGAAAAAAAAAAACATGCGCACATAGAGGAGAAGAATTTCGTAAAAAAAAAAACAGCTTGTCTCCACATCACCAGTCAGGCACGTCTCCTCCTCTTCTCTGTTGAATTATAAAACACAGATTTCATATATTATAAATGTTGGCAGCCGGCCATGGTTTCACATAGTGAGAGACAGAGAGACAGAGAGAGACAGAGAGAGAGAGTGCAGCTAACTCAGCCATTGATGCTGAAGGCTGATTCCTATCCTAGCTGACGCCAGTCTCTCTCCGACCATCGGAGGCTGTAGCTACAGCTCACAGTACAGGAAGGCTCCTGTCGGACTGGAGAAACACGATGATGAAAATGCGAGGGCGCGTTGTTTGCCTTTGGTTCCGTGTGATCACGGTGAGAGAGAGGGGGGGGGGGGTTAGTGTGAGAGGAGTGGGAGGGACATGACATCTTGTACATGCTGCCCTTTTTACGCATTTATTACAAGCTTCCAAAACACCTAAATATATGTATATCTGTGTGTGTGTGTGTGCCGTGCATGCATGTGCATGTGTGTGTGTGCCGTGCATGCATGTGCATGTGTGTTTCAGGGTGTGTGTGTGTTCCTGCAAGCTTATATGTGTGTGTGTGTGTGTGTGTGTGTGTGTGTGTGTGTGTGTGTATGTTTCGGGGTGTGTGTGTGTGTGTGTGTGCGTGTGTGTGTGCCTGCAACCATAGATGCATGTGCATGTGCCAGTGTATTTTTGTGTGTCTGTGCGTGTATGTGTGTGCCTGTGATTGTACACGTGTGTGTGTGTGTGTGTGTGTGTGTGTGTGTGTGTGTGTGTGTGTGTGTGTGTGTGTGTGTGTGTGTGTGTGTGTGTGTGTGTGTGTGTGTGTGTGTGTGTGTGTGTGAGGTAAAGAGGTGTGTGCTTTCTATGGCTTCAGCTCAGTGGCTATAG
>OOFB01016093.1:12015-25232 GCA_900323305.1 Trachyrincus murrayi | reverse complement strand
CTTGCATGTGTGTGTGTGTGTGCAGTCTGTGTGTGTGTGTGTGTGGTGTGTGCAGTCTGTGTGTGTGTGTGTGTGTGTGTGTGTGTGTGTGTGTGGGTGGGTGTGGGTGGGGGTGGGGGGGTGGGTGGGTGTGGGGGGGCGGGTGGGGGGGGGGGGGGGGGGGGCGAGGGGGGGGGGGGGGGGGGGGGCGGTGTCCCATGTGAAAACTTGAACAATTAACTTTTACAGAACGCTATTGATCAATAGTAGGTCCACATCTTCCGGGTTCGGCTGCGAGTCCGAGTGAAACAGCGAGTTCTCAATCCATAGATTGTAGGCCTACAGAGTGCAATCGAGTTGCATTGAGATTTAAGGTTGTCTACATTTTGTTTACTTCTTTTCTAAAGAAAGAAGAAACAACGAGCTCTCCAAGCTAATGTGACCAAACATCAAAACATAACACAAATGTGTTGCGCACCTATAGTGCTAGGTGACAGTCAGCAGCCCAGATGTAGATAGATAGATAGATAGATAGATGGATAGATAGATACTTTATTCATCCCTGAGGGTAAATTAAGGCGCTACAGCAGCTCACCTCAAAAAGCACTATAATAATAATAAAGTAAGTGACAATATAATAATATTAAATCAGCAATGCAACTGTGCACAATACAGTTATTAAAGTTATTACAGTTATTAAATGCAAATTAGTTATTTCACCTGGAGGGATGCAGCATTACAATGGCCAGGGGCAAGCAGTGACTCTATGCTTAAATTAATACATTCAAATATATGTATTTATGAACTGCATGGGTGGTGGGGCGGTCTGTTTCAAAGTCCAGGGTTGTTTTTTCAGCCCAGGTCCGACCGTGGTGCCGTATTGTAAGCCTTGTGACATAAGGGTTAGGGTAAGCCCCTGACCATAGGCAATAATAACTTTTCATAATCTTTTGATGTCTGCTGCATTCTGGACAAAAGTAAGTCAGCAGTCAGTCAGATGTGTCAGAATCCTAAAGAGAAAGTGAAAGAGAAAGTGAAAGTAGGTCAGTTGTAGAACTAAGTACAGCACAAATTCACACATTTGTGCATGATTGTGCATCATGCATTTTCCGTACATAGCACTGATTGCATTTGATGTGAAGCCCTGATGCTCCGCTAGTGTGATATTACTCTCATACATCACGAGAATGAGTGCATGACATGGGAGTGTATTTTACATAGTGTGGGTGCTGATAGGAAGTCGACTGATCCTGCATTGTAAACACCCCTAAATCGAGCATGAGTCCAATAACACAGTGTTATTGTGTTAATGGTCGTATACCAATATAAATATACCGTATGGCTTTGTATCCCAGTTATGGCCGATTTTGTTTTTTAAATGGGTTTATTGGGTTTTACAATTTTCCCAACGTGACAGAGTTATACACAAGTCATACATCAGCACCCCCCCCCCCCCCCCTGTCACCACAGCAGAGGTAAACAGAGAGTAGCATTACCATTCAGAATAACAATACAGAATATATATATTATAATAATAGTAATACATTAATAAAATATATGGTGAAATGAATAACTAGCCAACAAATACAATAATGATAATAACAACAAAGGAGAAAAGAGAAATAATTGTAAGTTAAAAGTAAAAAGAAATTGTAATAAAAATAAAATGACATTTTTTCATACAAATTCCAATCCTGGGCTGACTCGAGGTTTTGTGATACTATATCAGAATTTAATCTGTTTTAGGATGTGTAACGTGTGTAAGAACGTGCGCTTTGCTTGCATGTGGAGGTGTGAGCGTGTGCACCTGTGTCTGTGTCCTTATTTACCAAGCGTATATTGCATGCTCACAGCATGCTCCCAGCTGCCAGGCTCCTTCAGTCTTTTTATATGCGCCTGTCACTTAAACTGAAATGACTCTGGGTAGCCATCTATCTATCTCTCTATCTATATACACACAGTATATATATATATATATATATATATATACCCTCAGTACGCAATAGCTTTCTCCAAAGTGGCGAGTTCCAGCACTTCCCACGCTCACAAACGGGGGAATTAGTTAGGAAGGTATGAAAGAGTGTGAGAAGGAGCAGCGATGAGCAATCAGAAAGGACGGTGCCGGAGCGGGAACGGCTGACATGATTACCTCACCGCAAAGTGGTCCACGTGTTTAATTAACCTCTGCTCAGGGGTATTAATAGGCCTTGAACACGTGGAGTGTGTGTGTGTGTGTGTGTGTGTGTGGTAATTGTATTCACTCCTATTGCTCTATGATAATTTTCCCTTGCAGATGTGTGAGAGAATGAGTTCTCTTTATCATTTGCAGATTGTTCACACTAATGAGCTTGCCTTTGTAGGCTAATGTTTTCTCTGCCTTCTCTTGCAGCTAGCGTTGATGACGGTCACAATATTCCCCATCCGTCTCGTCATCGTGGCGTTTATGATGCTCCTGGCTTGGCCCTTTGCCTTCGTGGCTTCGGTGGGCCGCTCCGAGACAGTCGTCGAACCCCAGTGCCTCTGGAGGAGGTGGGTGCTCTTTTGTTTATGTGTGTCTGTCTGCCCATATAACTATAAGTTCAATTCTACCATGGAGGAAACGGTGTATTTAGCTAAGGGAAACTGTATCCTCCTGCATCAATTTGCCACATCACTGTCAGAGACTCGGTCCGTTGCCGCACTCGGTGTAGGCGTGAAGACTGCTCAGGTCTCAGCCAAGCAGCAGCAGCTACGAGTCTCTTCCTCTTCTTCAGGTGCTCAAAAGGTTAATGAGCCGTTTTTTGTATTGCTTGTCTGGTATTGACAGTACACAGGACCACTGTGTGGGTGTACTATGTGGTCTATCAATAGGAAAGAGCAATGTGTTCACAGCAGAGGCCTAGGTACTGAGTTGATGTTATGATTTAGGTGGTGTGGTATGCAAAATGTGGTGAAATGTTTGACTTTGTGTCGCAATAATGCCGTGATGGTGTATAAAAATAAAGTATGTGCATCGGATTGAGAAAAAACACGTTGGCATTGCATTTTGAAAGCTACAGTTGCATTTATTTTCCCTTTTCAAGCATGCTGGTCTACAGCCTCTTGACTTCTAACAAAGACATCATGGAGCCTATCGAACCGTTATAGTTTCCTTCCTTATTTTCTACTTTATATTCTGACCTCCCGTGGCACCTAGGCTGTGTACGTCTTCCCTGGTGCAGGGCTAACGCACGCCATCACTGACAGCCGCTCTGCCGAGGAAGTATGCCTGGAGGGAGTTAAAAGTACGCTTGCGTGAGTGGAGCGCCTCTGAGATGAGAACCTCTATGAAAGTGCTTGGGAGTGCCTGTTCTTTTTCAACGGGACACGAGGTCCGTAGATTTTCCATTTCCTTTCCCAGAGTCATTTCTGGACTGAACACAATGCTAGCTGCTGGTCATTGCGCATTTGTGTGTTATTATAATTATTTTTTTTTAATGTTGTTGTGGACATTCTTCTAAATGTCCACAACTGTTAACGCCTCGAATGGATCAAGTTAAGGCTATGTGGGAATCTACTGAAGTTAACTCATCCGTTTCCTGCTTGCTTCTGGTCTGACTGGCCCTCAATGTTACCATGTTACCACATGTCATTATTGTATTTGTCAAGACGACTACTTAAAGCCCGTGACGTCGGTTGGCTGGATATACAGATTTTGTAAAGTTGGCGTTCCAATACGAATCAAGCCGAAGCACTGAACACCAGCGACTATAAACGCATGCAAGGAGCTTCATTGGAACATGCACACGACCCCACTCTTGCATATATATGCATGGGATTCACATGCATATATATGCATGGGATTCACATGCATATATATGCATGTTTGGAACTGCTCAAAACGTGCACTGTTAAAAGGTTGTTTTTATAAGTTCATCTCAAGACTAACCCTAACCAACAAGATGCAGATGTGAGCACACCTTGTTGTACGCTGCATTTCTCTCGTTCCATGCACTCGAATCTCGGTAACGTAATCACTATCGCAGTTCTTTCAGGGATCTGTAATAAGTCGTTCTCCTTATTGGCTATCCTCAGCTGGCTCGAGAGGACAAATCAATACTTTGTGTGTGTTGTGAAGTCTTATTTGGGCTCCCCTCTCTTTAACATTGACATGTCATCGTTGTGGTGTTCCTCTTCCTTTCTCACATCACCCCTGGACTTGCCATCTTTTATCACACCTTTTATTTCCTTGTATTCATATCATCATTCTTCCAGACCCTCTAAACACCCCCTCCCCTCCTCTCCATCGTCTAGCTCCACAGCCCCCCTGACACCACTCTTCTAGTCTATCTTTAGTTCTCCCCTGCCCTGGCTCAACCATCCCATAAATTCAATTTAATCTGTGTATCTTGAAGGCGGCAGTGTACTCGCTCTGATGCGCAATCGAGCGGCTAGAATCGGCGGCCGTCTTGGGCTTTGCCCGCCCAACACGCTCGTCTGGCTACATTTATCGAGCTTGGTTGAATGCTCTTTCATTGCGTAACTCTCCGTGGTTGTGAGACAAATTTACGCGAATTGCATTGGAACATTTACCCCCATTTATTTATTTTATTTATCATGTAATACCGAATTTTGTTGCTAAATATTGTGATGAAAAGCCACGTGGCCAAGTAGTCGGAAGCGCACACACAAAAATGGAGTATGCAATTGTTGACCAGTTGTAGCTGACGAGTGTATCGAAGGTAGACATACACCTGCCATCTTTGGTCTGCGCATGAAGTAGCCTATACTGAGGCCTTGGGTTTTTATTGGGACCACATTGGCTCAGGAGGAAGAGTGAACACGTCTTGAAACTGGAGGGTTGCCGCTTGGCTCCGTTTGGCTAAACTGTCTTAACTCTTTACCCCACTGCGTATTATGAGGCCTTTTTGTTAATATACGGTGCAACATGTAATACAGTGTTGCGGGCTTCTAGACCGCTGTCTAATTGTGTGCTTTTAATTTGATGCCCACCTCCTTAAAACCTAACATCGGTTTGGCCCAGTAATTATTATTTTTTTGAGAAAGGGAGCTAAAAAAAGTAACTGGCAGAAAAACCTGCTGAATCCTACAGACTAATTGCCCACCAATATAGCATGTGCTTGACTAGCATATTTGACTGTCCCCTGGCAGCTTGCCTCCTTCTTGATACAACCGCTCTCCTTTTTGTTATGGACTTTGTAAACTGGAAAAAGCACCGAGCTCATTAGCCTCGGTCTTCTAACAATTATGCAACAGTTCTGGCCTTACTTTCACTATAGCCACTGTCTCCTCCTCCGTCCTATCGTTTCTTTTTACGATTTTTATTTGACCTCCTCATTCCTACCTGTTTTGGATACGCTTTAATTCAGATGCTTGAAATATTATAACATTAAATAAATGAGGGATACCTGTAGTATTATAGTTTACACCTTTTGTTTTTTTTAATACAACTTGGTCTCCCAAGTGTTCTCATGTATGACGTTGGAATTGAAGACCGGCTTCTTGTTGCCCTCCTGCAGAGCGGTGGACGTGATTCTGAAGACCATTATGCGGGTCATGTGGTTTGCGGGCGGCTTCCACTGGATCACCGTGAAAGGTCGAAAGGCGTTGCCCACAGAGGCGCCGATCCTGACCCTGGCGCCCCACTCGTCCTACTTCGACGCCATCCCCGTCACCATGACGATGGCCTCGATTGTCATGAAGGCGGAGAGCAAGGACATACCGCTATGGGGCAGTAAGTTTTTTGTGTGTGTGTGTGTGTGTGTGTGTGTGTGTGTGTGTGTGTGTGTGTGTGTGTGTGTGTGTGTGTGTGTGTGTGTGTGTGTGTGTGTGTGTGTGTGTGTGTGTGTGTGTGTGTGTGTGTGTGTGTGTGCAACCTTATCCTTCAGTGGAGGTGTATGTCAAGTTCTGGGGTAATGTCTAATATCTCTGGTCACCTGGGACCACCTGTCGCCTTCATTCCAGGCACCATGAACAGTTGGGATTGCTTGCGTACGCCAAGACTATCATCAGCAAGATGAATGCAAATGTCGGTATAATGATGAGGTAATGCTTGCCTCTAGGGCCACATTTCCCACAAATTGTGATAGAATCTGTGGCAGCGGACTCGTAAAGCCTACTTTGACTGCTGTTTCACCAGCTGACCTTGTACATCGCAATGGCCGCCTACATTTTGGAAGCATAGGAGCATTGGAGTGTTTGTAGTAATGGTTTTTTGGTCATTGTTTCGTAGTTGATCGTGAAATTATTATTTCAGTCATTATGGGAAGACATTGTTGTGGTTTGAAAGTGCCACAGCGTTTCTCATGCGAGACATGGCAAAACAGCGTTTTCATTAGCCTAGGTTACGGTATATTTACGTTGATTTAGGATTGTACAGCACTGCAAACTCTTTTGACTCCTCTCAATATGGCGGAGTATCGCCTGCAGAAAAGCCCTATACAATGTGCCAGAAGGCAATGGTATTTAGGGACGCAGGGATGTTACGTATGGCTGTTATGTGGAAGCAAAGTGAGACTGCATTCTTTTTCTTTCTCTTAAGCAGTATTTAGCATAATCAACATCAATGCATCGCCAACTAATTATTTCCGACCTCTCCTTGGGCTTATCTGATTATTTGCACACCTAACTGGTTCGGCCGTCTTACCTTGCCTTGTCAGGTGTTCACTCACAACAACACACGTTGTCATGAATGTGGTTCATACTGGCTCCGTTCTATTTGAAGCCATCCATCCCTCTTCTTAGACAGGCGCTAACACCTCGAGGCAGGGTCCAAAATTAACACTTGCCACCTGCCAATGGCTGATAGATTTGACCATTTGGCAGGTGAAAAAAAATCAGGGGTACATATTAGAACAATAGCTTGGTCGGTAGATTTTTTCCACTCTTGGCAGGTAAAAAGACACAATTCCAAAAGTTAATTTTGGACTCTGCCTCCAGGGCTCTATACACACGGCTGTCCCTTTTTAAAGACTAAAGCATACAGCGCAACTGGACATGCAGAAACCGCCTGCTTTTCAGGTTCTCATGTAGAAGCACACATCCCCGCTAGGGCTGCAACTAACGATTATTTTCGTAGTCGCTTAATCGAACGATTATTTTTCAGATTAATCATTTAAGTCCATAAAATGTCATAAATAATAGCAAATGCCATCACAAGTTACCAACGTGAGGTCTTAAATGTGCTTGCTTTATATGACAAGCAGCCAAGAAAAACTAAACTATTCCTTTTTATAATGATCCATGAACCAAATATGTCAATTGAACTGCAACATCAAGCATCACATGTTTGTTATTTGTACTTTGGTATTTGTGTTTCTGTCGATCGACTAATCCCCCAGGCGCTGCATAATGTTGCTAGCAAGCACGAATATTGAAAACACAACTACAATTCACACGGACAAAAGCATCTGTTCCAAACGGAACAGAAACTACTATGGTGATGCTTAGCGCCTGACCTAGGTGCTACTAGGCTGTGGCTGCAGTTACAGAAGACAAAGAAAACACCATTATGGATGTTTAGCGAGGACTGAATCTACCCACTTAACAGCAATATAGTTTGAATGTAGTCTGCATTGGCAATAGAGAAAAGAGCAGCGACAGAGCAGCAGTTATTTGAGAAGACGCGTGTACTCGTCAACCCGTGCGCAATTTTCAAAAAATGAGGAAAATCAAATAGTTTGACGAGTTTGGCTTTGTGCTTGTTATGGGAGCGGCTTCAGAGAGAGTTTCCAGGTTGTAGTCATGGCCATATGAGTGTGACTGCCAATTAAAGGGCTAGCAGACTGAATCAACCATCTCGCCACAGCCCTGCCCTCATGTTGCACTATGAGGCAAGTCTCTTGTTGCATAACTTGGCAAGACGTGTTGCTCATTACATAGACGTGGCATACTTTATTTGTCTTTCTTAGTTTTTCCTGGAGTTTCTGCCTCAATGTTGTCACAGACCATGCTGTTCTGCTGAGACTTGGCAGACATTACACTGATGCATCCTGTGGTGGGGTTTTTTTCAGGGTTTCTTTTGTTGCTGCATTGTATTTTTGGAATTAGTCCTGTGAGTGCCTTTTGGTGCTACCGATCAGCCAGACATGGAAAGATAGAAGAAGAAATGTCAGTACAATCGCTACCACAGTGAGAACAGAAATAGGCATATAACGGTGGTTAAACCAATCTATGTTGCTTTTGTTTAAAGTAGCCAATAATGTGTAGTATTATATACATGCGTATGTTTGCGACAGAATGGAAGTGTATAGTGCATTTTACTTACTCGTACAGGATCAGTTTGGAATACCTTTTGTAAATTTGTCGTCCCGTAATTACCCCACCGTGCGGTGCTTGTATTCCACCTCTACCCTCTCCTCCTCACTCATCCTTCTGCCTCTCCGTCTCCCCTCTGATCCTCAGCCCTGATCAAGTTCATCAGGCCGGTGTTTGTGTCGCGCTCAGACCAAGACTCCAGGAGGAAGACTGTGGAGGAGATTAAACGCAGAGCCCATTCCGGAGGGGAGTGGCCCCAGGTACACTGAGAGGGGTCCGAGCGTGTCATGTGGGCGTCGGCGGCGGCTTGTTTTTGTCTTGTGCAGATGGAACGGGTCCACGTGGGTAACGGAGGAGTCTGAGCAGATTTATACGATGGGCTTCGAGAGTGGTTCCCGTGAAGCAACATGCATTCATGATTACGAATGATTAGTAATTAATCATGCTCTGGGATCATTTTGTGATGGCATATATAGTGCTGAAAAAGGCATACATATTAATTAAAAGTAAATACATTTTTATTTTATTTTTTATTTTTTACAATATTTAATAAATAAATCAATATATATTTATATATATTGATTTACTGTATATATATATATATATATATATTAAATTCTAAGGAACATCTGATTATCTTGCCTAACATGTAACAAGATCACTATTGATTGTACTGCGCAGAGCAGTTCCCATGTACGCCCATAACGACCGACCTATAATCCAGTATGACAATTTAAGTACCAGGAATGTGGCTTTTGCTATGTACAACATATCTGTTGTACACGTACACATGTCGACCCCCGCATTTCTGCCTGGCAAGGTCATTCATGCATGTACCGTTCCGTGTTATTCTTGCAGATAATGATCTTTCCAGAGGGAACTTGCACCAATAGATCCTGCCTCATCACATTCAAGCCAGGTAGGGGGGGTGTGTGTGTGTGTGTGCGTGTGCGTGCGTGTGTGTTAGATCAATAGCGCGCACACACCTTCAAATCCTCAATGAGTCATTTCGTATGACTCACGGAGTTCACCATGAAGTACATCATTTGTATCCAGGTTCTGTCTCTCGTTGTGGTCCGATCTATAGACTGGGACACCTCTGCAGCCTCTCTGTATCTAGGGCTTCAATCAGATTGCAGTATTTTATATATCTACCAAACATTGGTACTGGGCTACGTTTTGCCTTCGCCTCCGTCTACTTTTGTTAAGATATTCCATTTATTTTCGTCCCCATGAGTGAAATGTGTTCATTTTTATTTTTTTTAAATGTCAATGTTGTTTTGTGCTGTTAGCTCACCTTGAAAACAACTAAACAGAAGAACAAGATGGGAACAGGTTTGGTTAATATGCACGTGCAGTTGTATGCCAACGTCTTCTTACTTGTTTCTCCACAGGGGCGTTCATTCCAGCTCTCCCAGTGCAGCCTGTGGTGATTCGCTACCCCAATAGAATGGTGAGAGCCTGTTTAGTTTGTTTGTACAACCCAAGTTGGCCAGGTATTTCATGTATGTTTTTCCTTTTCTTCTACTGCCAACAACTGACATCCACTCGCAATCAGTAGCACTAGGGTTATGGTAACACATATTTACAAGGTGTATATACTCCGTACATGAAAGCGTTGTAAAAAAAAATTTGGGCAGTTGAAGCCTAAACACAGTGGCAGAAAGTGTAATCTTCTGCCGTAATACCCAAAATGTGTGCGAGCGTGTAGTTATGTCTTGATGGCTTTCTTGGGGATTGTGTGTAAGACATTGATTAGTCACCGCTCTCGCAGTGCCTGGCATGGCTATATTTCTGGTGAGTGTATTAACCTTGAATGACTCCCATTGACTTGGCAAAAAGGCAAATTATCCACAGTCGGTCTAATACAATGGGTTTTTAACAATCTTTTACAATATGTCCATGATTCCTGTTTTTATGTGCCGAATTGGTTTTCGATTTTGATTAGCTCTCAACCTTCTGCAGCCCACTTTGTTCTCTCTGTATTTAATAGATCAACTGATCAACTGAAAGGCATGTGTGTGCTGGGAAATAAAAAAAGTTGGTTAATTGCTAATTCAGGATGTACCAAACGTGGTGTTTTGTCAGCTCTGGGTGTGGATAAGATGCCCGACTTAGCAGATAACTATAGCCCTTTGAGATGGTCCCTAATCCTCAAGGCTGCATCTGTAACGAGTCGAGGAGCTACGCAGTGGAATAACATTTGAGTTGTTTGTTTTTAATTTGAAGGGCATTTGAAGCGGTCTTAGATTGGTTTTTATTATCGTTGCTAGTGTTTGCATTGAACTTGACCCGGCAAAACGGCCACAATAAACTGCCTCAATCGCCGATGGTTTGGTTTCGTTGTCAAGTACGTGATGTTCTCAGACATGTCATCAGGAGAGCACAATGTGTTGAAGTGACTCCATGATGGCCCTCCTCTCTCTCTGTTTACAGGACACCATCACATGGACCTGGCAGGGCCCAGGAGCGTGAGTAGAAACTCCTTTAACCCTCTGTCCTCTCTCACACCATAACTCCAGTTATTCATACGGGACACATAATCATCATTGGATTTTAGAATGCTGTGTACTTAAGTTTATTTTCAACAACAACCTGAAGTGTTTTAATAAGGTGCTACCTTTTTAATGGGGTATATGAAAAGTTACTCTTAATTGATTTTGAGGTCCATTTTGGTTTTATGGTTCAGCTTTATCATTATTGTAAATAACATTCGCTCAGCTAAAGACTACATCAACTTTGAATTGACTCCGTTTTGATTTGCGAAATACAACTTGCGTGGTATGTTGCTTAGGGGTGTATGGAAAAAATCGATTAACGTGAGAATCGCGATTCTTATCTTCTGGTTCTGAATCGATTCACAACTTCCAAAAATCGATTTCAGAGAATCGATTTTTGAATCGTGACCCCAAGAATCGAAATCGAATCGTGAGATACCGAAAGATTCACACCCCTAATGTTGCTCCTGACCTGATCAGATATATGGCCGAGGCATGTCTTTTAACCAATGCCGTTCATGCCTGTATTGGGACAAAATACACGAAACGTGATCATGTTGTTTGGCGTATCACATGTCAAGACTAATGCAATCATATGGAGGTTTATTGGTATGGTGCAGAGCGGGTTTGTAAAGATAGTGTGGTTCTCCAGAATTATACACCGCTGCCATCTTTACATACCCGCTCTGCACCATGCCAATAAACCTCCACATGATTGCATTAGTCTTGACATCTGATACGACAACACCCAAGCAGATGTAACTGGACGCATTTGATGCCGTGGAGGTTTTATTACTCCGAACCTGGCATCGTAAAGCGTTTTAAGCAAACCTTGTTTGACGCTTCCTGCCAGTGTTTACAGTTTGTTTTTGTACATTATGTGTTCACACACTTCCAATCCAATGTACCAGTGCACTAGAAACAAATCATGTGGTGTAAACTGAGACCTGCACCACGATGGAGGGAGGGAGGGAGCAGCGAAATAAAACCGATTCATCACCGGGAGAGCGGGAAGAAAGTTTTCCCCCCCTACTTGTTAGTTTATTTGTTCGCCTCGGCATCCCTTAGTGCCGTCTTGCACTAAGGGCCTGTTTCTGAGTTGTTCTTCCAACCTTTTTTTATTTATTTATATTTTTTTTATGATGTAGTGTTTGGCTACTGGCTTCTTTTGGCCGGCTTCCCTGCCCAGCCCAGCAGAACAATACCGTGCCCAAGTGGATAGACTGGAAACGCAGCACTAGCGCTACGAGCGTTAGTGCATCCCGCTCCAACACAAGCCTGTGCACGTAGACACGGCCGTGCCATCAGCCGCACAGCACGGCCGGATCGAACCGCATACCACGACGGGCCTTTTGGGGAGGACCTGTGCTGTGCTGCGGTTACACATAGAATTCACGGAGAATTACGTTTTATGTTATGTCCCATTATATTTCATTTACAGGTCTAAATTAAATTCTGAGTCGATTTTTGAATTGTGCACGGAGCAGAAGCGATATAATCACACTTGAGTTATTGTGTATATGTGGAACTTCGCTTAAGAGTTTTATCTGTATACTTTTGTTAACATTCGGTGCTACTCAAACGCTACTGGTGTGTTTTATTATAGTGTCGACGCATGGGAACCGATTTTAAGCTGTGGCTACTTTATTCCTCACTGTACGTCTGCGGTAGACAACAGTTACAAGTGTCGAGCTGCACACTTTCACATCCCGTCATGCTGTGTCTGGCACAGTGGCGACCGCGCTGTCTGCTGTGCTGCTGCTGCTGCTGCTGCTGCTGCTGCTGTTGTTGTTGTTGTTGTTTGTGTGTAGAAGCAGTTGCCGTAGCGCCTCTAAGCTAACCACTTCACAATGAAAAACACAGTCTCCCTTCGTCTTGTAGGTTTGAAATCTTTTGGCTGACTATGTGCCAGCTCCACAATGAGTTTGAAATCGAGGTGAGTGACCTACTGGGGGAATTCAGTTCTGCTTATTGAATGTTTTGTGGTTTTTTTTAAGATTATTATTTAAAAAAAATTATGTAAAAGGTTTCAAGAGTTCAAGAGTTTTCAACAGTCCTTTAGCAATTAAACCAAACATGATATCCAAGTCCACCGTGTGGGGAACCTTTACTTTTATAATACAAAGCTATTCCATGCTAAATGCCAGCTCCTAAAATTGAGTTCCTAGTCCATACAACCACAGTGCAAAATATATCTTGCCTATTGGACAAACGTGTGAATCCATTTAGCATGGGCTCTGTATGGGACTGCAGTTCTTAACTCCATAAGTAAGTAAGTACAGTTTATTTAGCCCAGCACCTTTTCACAGAGCAAGGTCACAAAGTGCTTCACAAGAGTAACATTGTGAAAAATAATAAGACCATGAAACAGTGCAAAGAAACAAACAATAAAACATATTGTGACCATGAAGGATCACGGAGATAAGACATAACTTGATGTAAGACGCCATGTCTGAACAGTGCCTTAAGGTCTTTTGGCTTAAAAGACGACTCAACTTACTTCCC
>OOFB01016089.1:22560-33647 GCA_900323305.1 Trachyrincus murrayi | reverse complement strand
TCTTCAGACCGGTGGGGTTATGCACTACAACCATAATATACTGGCCCTCTGTTGTGACCACACTCTGTCCCTATTAACTTTGTCTTTCCCATAGATCTGTTAATTGCTTAATTGTATCGTGTGTGTGTGTGTGTGTGTGTGTGTGTGTGTGTGTGTGTGTGTGTGTGTGTGTGTGTGTGTGTGTGTGTGTGTGTGTGTGTGTGTGTGTGTTTTGTCCCTCCGCGCCACCCGTATGTTTGGGTAGTGCGGGCCACCGTAGCGCAGCTCCGTTCAAACTGATCACATGGATGTGTATGTAACGTACATGTTATAGTTTATATCGCTTTGTTTGAACAAATACCAGAATGAACGTCCAACCGACGAACCCGAACAACCCGATCGTGTTCTTCGACGTGACCATCGGAGGGCAGGTGAGGAGGACGGGATTGGAGCTAGGTCGGCTAGCGCTAGCATGTGTAGCCTTAACGTGCACTGTGCTAAGTTTACAACAATGTTCATCAAAAACCTGGACATGGGAAATATAGTTTGAATTAAACGCAGGTAGTATTTCATGTAACGGCTATAACAGGGATTATTGTTAATATGATTATTATTATGATTATTGTTATTATTATGTGATTATTGTCCACCTTCTGCAGCAGCTGCATGCTGCGTCGTGTGCATTCGGAGCTTTATCACATTATTCCAATGGACCCCGTTAAGTATTATTATTATCATTAGTGCTGGCCTGTACGCTCGTTTTCATTGTCTTTCTTTCTTTGGCGTGTTGTAGTTTTCGTGTAACTATGATCATCCAGAGAGAGAGGAGGATTTGAGCTGTTTGTGTTGACTAATCTCATTTTATTCACATTATTCAGCTTCATATAGGCCTGATCAGGCAGGTGTAAAGGTTAGAAATAAGATGGGTAACAATATCTATCTACCTGCTCTCTGGTCTCCTACCTGCTCTCCTACCTGCTCTCTGGTCCCCTACCTGCTCTCTGGTCTCCTACCTGCTCTCTGGTCCCCTACCTGCTCTCTGGTCTCCTACCTGCTCTCTGGTCTCCTACCTGCTCTCTGGTCTCCTACCAAGCCAGCAAGGATATCGTTTCACTCTTCTATTGATCAAATGGTTGATTTGTGTGGCTTGATGAGTGGCTGCTGGGCCCACCGCCATCAGTCAAGCCATTCTGAAATGTGTAAGCTTAGTAGAAAAAAACAACTCATTGGAAAGGCAAACATTTATTGTTTAATAAAATACAAATTTTATTCCATTCTGTCCTCTGAATGCATACAACAAACCTGATAGTGAACGTTGAGATAGGGCCTTTGGCTCAAGGTAGCTACCTCCACCACTAGATGGAGTTAATACTTTTTTGTAGTTGGTCTGCATCTGCTACAGTTTTAGTCTGAATTTTAAGTGTAGTCAAAGTTCATTAATTCATGATTTGGATGTTTTCAAAATAAGTTTGGTGTTAGTGGTGACCTCACACTGCAAGGTCAAACTACTGGGAGACTTTGTGGGAGGTTAGTGGTGACCTAATCTCGGATCCAGCGGTCCTACTATGTTCTAGCAGAACTTCTGGGTGGAGACTGCACAGAGCCTGGACCGGAAACCAGAAACTGCAAGGGGAGGGATTTTAAGTGCATTTCTACAGTGTCCAGTCTACACGGTGTTGATTTGAAACCTTTACAGACTCCTTTTTACAGTTCACACTGAGTTTGTGTTGGTCAAAACAAATATGAAGCGAAAAACAAAGTGAAGCGCCCCGTTCACCCAGATTTGAGCTCGTCTGCTATCAGACTTTCGATATAAATGTAGAGACGAGTGGTGACCTCACACCACGTGGTCAAACTCACGGGAGACTGTGTTTGCGTTGCCGTGTGATGGGTTCCATAGGGTCGCATCGAAGTTCTCCTGATGCGTACGCGTTCCCCTGCTCAAGTGCAAAAATGTGCGCCACGAACAAACATCGTCTGGGAGACGGTTATATTGCCCCAACTCGCTACACTTTACCCAGAACACCACGCCCACCAATAAACTGTTAGTGCACTCCAGCCACAGCAGGTTTATCGCAATATATGCTGGAATCCCCAAGCCAAAGAGCACAAAGAACACAGATATCAACAGGTAGGGCAGCCATACTGAAGCAAACCCCAGCATTAAGCTGATCCACAGAGCTGGCGGCCGCTGGGCTGTCTCGACTAGGGCCTCCGTCTTGGCGTCTTCATGACCGATCTGGCCGGCGGTATTGCGCAGTAGATCACTCTTCTGCATGTGGTGTGGTTTGTCTCTCTGATCAGACAACCAGCTGGCCTTTCTGTGCCATGCAGGGATGGCAGAGTAGTGCGGCAGCAGTGCACAAATGGTCACTATAAGGAGCCCAACAACAAAGTAATTGACCAACGGGGACTCCTGCACTTCACACACCAGAGCCTTCGACCCTCCCAAATGTTCAATTTCCATCTCGTAGCTCCTCACCGTCTCATAGGAATACACAGCGGCCAGCAGCCAGACCAGCAAGGCCAGTGCTGCGTTTCTTAGCAACGTCCAGACAGGCCTGTGGTTAACCGTCCACCTGTCATGTAAGACGTAGTCCAAGAGCCCCAGGCCCAACATCGGCAGCGGCAGCATCGAGAAGGCTGCAGAACAGTGGGCTAAGAGGAAGCAGACCGACACGGGAGACTTCAAAGGGTTGCAGAACAACACAACGGTCAAGGAAAACGCCATGAACGCATCTGCCAGGACGATGGACAGGCCACACACACTTAGGAAGGAGGTGTGTAGTCTGCGCCAGCAGAGGTACAATATGGTGGTGTCCAGGCCCAGCTTGAACAGAATGAGGAACAGGTACCTGGACGTGTTGTCCACGTCGTCTTCTCCATTCCACTCCTTTAAGATGGCCAGCATTTTGACAGTGTGGCTGTCCAGGATCGACGGTGTCCCTGGCCACATTTAACCCCTCGGAAGCCCTCCTCCGGTATGTCAAGGCGCTTTGATAGGCTGTTGGACAAGAAGATGATGTTGGTAGAAATCATACATGGATTTGTGCCTTTTCACTTCTCACCAAGCTATCAGTCCCAAAATCACCTGCCAGGCATGATGACACAGCTTAAAGGGACAAAGTGTAGGATTTTTTTATGTGCATAAATAGCTTTAAATGGCCAATATATGAACAGGTTGTAATTTAACTTAAAAAATGAGACCTTCCCCGACTCTCTCCGTTGCGTAGAACAGCCTGTGGGCTGATAGTGTTAGTGTTTGATTGTTATTGTCTCAACCCAGAGCACTTCACTTACCGGCCAAAGGGGCCAGTAATGAGAAGGAAACACTTTTTAACAATCTTTTTGAAAAATTTAAAGGAAAGCTAGCGACACCAAAAAAATGGGAATTAGAGTTTGGATGATTCAATTAGATGGTTTGTTGCAGAGGCAATACACTGGACAGATCAAAGTGTTCTATGGGAGTGTACAGGCTACATGTCATCTTGTTAGGTGCCAATAGTCACAATCCCCTTTCAGGGCAACTTGCATGTTTAGTACTGTATCGCTTTTAAAGTTCCAGTCAACAAAAATTTTGAGTTGAATGGCCTATTATAAGATAGATATATAGATAGATAAAACTTTTACAATTATGTATCACTGCTATTTCAGGTTTCACTATATGAGGTGAACAAAGTACCACGCCTTGACTGGACTTCTGGGAGTAAAACATTAATTGCAAGTCAAATAAGCAGTGCATTTTTAGCTTTGTACAACCCAATGGATCTCTTGGAAACTCTACCTGCTGAGCTCGGTCCTGTCCTAGACCTGCTTGGAAACACAGCGATCCCTCGTGCTTCGTTGACTCTCTCTCTCCTGCTTTGCAATGCTGATACTCGCCACCTGCTCTCTGCTGGAGGTATGAAATGCGAGAGTCGAGGTGAATGCCTTTTTATTGCCAGGTGAGGAACTAGGCTACCTGTGTTATTTGTAGCTGCCTGATAATGGTCCGCCCAGCTCTTTGAATAACAACGAGTAACCCCCACCACTTTGTTAGGACTGGGCACCGCCTTACGCGTCTGGCTGTGGCCGAGAACAAATAAATAACAAGAATGGCAGGTTTAACAGCATCCTGAGTGTGGCGTGCGTGTGCGTGTGCGTTTGTGTGATCAGACGCTGGGGCCTGGATGAGGCAGCACACCTGTGATGCATCAGAATAATCAAGGCCCACAGGTTAGACCAGCCATCGCCACACACACTCAGGAGAGCCCTGACATGTCAGCATTCAACATCTGCTCTTCCTGCAGAAATCTTGCCAATGTCACAATAAACCGGTTGGTACAACATGCTGCCAGTGTCTTGTGTGTGGGAGGAGCCCAGAATGCAGTTAGCCAATTGCTTTTGTGCTTTTTCTCCACCAGAAAATAAATGTGTGACTAAGAGTTTGCACTAGCTCCAAATGTGCCTCTTGTGTGTAGCTGACCTAGTAAGGCTTCCTGTGCAATAAAGAAAAGTGATTCGCAGTCACCATGGACTGCCACAGGTGCCGCTTCCTGCATTAGCTTGTTGGATGGCTAAAGTCAATATAATTTTTTTTTTAATTGCTGATTGCATCACACCCACTTTGATCCGACCTTATTTTTGAGAGTACTGTGCCAATCCTGAATATAACATTGGTAGGGTGCTCAGAGCTGTAGATATCTGGTCATAAAAAGACAAGATTGAATCAAATAACAAAATGGTTAAGTAGTCCTACCTGTTGTTACGCAGATGGAGTGATGTTTAGTTTTCCCATTTCAGCAAGAAGAGAAAAGGAGAACGTAACGCTTTGTGTTGCTTTTCTTACTGAGCTCCACAGTGGGGATGCTTTCAGCCTCACAGTGAGAACCTGAGAGACAATGAGGTTATGGTGCAGGCACAGACCACTCTTTTCATGGCTGTTTCTGTACACCACACGGGCGCACACACACGGACACACGTGCGTGCACACACACACACACACACACACACACACACACACACACACAGTGCCGTGACAGGCCGTGACATGCACGCTCAAGTCTTTCTCTCCCTGTGCCTGGTCTCAGTGGTGTTCTTACGCTAGCAGCACCTTCACTCAGACAGGTTAGACCAGATGAAATCATCCGATTGTATCCTGGTGTACAGAGTCACAGCCTTGAAACATGATCAACCCGATCCTACTTAACTAGTATGCTACTACAAAGCACATTCTTGGCCACAAAACGTGTGTTCAGCAGGTTTCTTCTGTTCCTAACCTCCAACATATGATCATCAGGTTTCTATTGTTGTTGTTTCAGGACGTTGGCCGAATGAAGATTGAACTGTTTGCCGATATTGTTCCCAAGACCGCCGAGAACTTCAGGTAGTTCTCCCAGATGTAACAGGAATACGTTCTAACCCTGAAGGTGTTACCACATACCCCCTGACCTATAGAGTCTGTTGTTTTGCAATGTAACTAATGCTTGTATCCGTTGCAGGCAGTTTTGCACAGGGGAATTCAGGTGAGCTGATCTCTCTCATGCCCGTGCTCTCTCTCATGTATAAAGGATGGCACCAATAAATACTAATTTGGTTTATTATCTTATCCAATCTATTTTACTCATTTCAAGCAAGGCAGTAGAAATGGGCCCTTTTCACAGAGGTGTCTTCGTAGGACAAACACGGGCGTCGCTCATAACATAACACAATTATGGAATTAGTATAATGAGGCCTGACACCTGTGTTGGTCCTACAGCGACACCTCGGTGGAAAGGGTCTGATCATACAGGCTACAAATGAGATTTAATGGAACACTTTTAACTAAACACACCACCAGCAGACCGCCTTGAGAAGATACTGCTGATGAGCTATAATATCAATGGAAAATGCATGCATGGTACTTTGAATACATGCTAATAAAGTGTTTGAATCCTTGCACTGTTTACCTGATCAACAGTAACGGATGCCTGTTTGTTCAGGGGAAGGCCTGACAGTATTTAACCTGGACAAACTTTGTCAACGCAAAGAAATGTTGGCAGCCATTGTGGCAGTTAGATCAAGCAAATACAGTTTATTATTTAAATGGACATTAAAATGTGCCAGTAATCACAGGGTGTGTCTTTGTTGCATCTTATTTTGTGTTACAGAAAAGATGGAGTCCCTATTGGCTACAAAGGCTGTACATTTCATCGGTACAGTATTATAGTATTTGCATTGTATTACCATGGTGACCTGCTACACTCATCATTATTCATGATTATTAATAACTTAATAGCTAGCAATTACATGAATTACTGCTCTTAAAGGGCCCCTATTTTACCACCAGGTGTGAGTGTGATCAGCCATTACAAGCCGTTTCAAAATTGTCATGGGACTAAAATTGACAGTGACATCACGTGGGCGTGTCCACCCAGATATATGATGACTAGGTCAGTCTACCAGCCTACCCAGTGGACTGTACCAACTGGTAGGCTTATCCATCCATCATATATCTGGGTGGACACTGCCATTACGTCAATGACACCTTTAGTCACATGACAATGGCTAATCATACTCACACCTGGTGGTAAATAGGGGCTTATCCTAAGCAACTTACAAGTGAGGCTGAGAACAATCAAAATGCATAGTAACTACTGAAGGAATCGCGGTAGAAATGTATGATATATGATTATAGGCTTGTTGAGTTACATTTACATTCGACATTACATTCAGTGTACCAACTGAAACCTTGTGAACAGCGCCCTCTAGTGACCTATTGTGGTGGTAACAAACTTTTTTTTTAAATCAACTCGAGACATATTTTCAATGGGATGGTAGAGATGCAATCTGGCATATGCTAATTCCCACCAAGGTTACTATAGAAAGAAGGATCTCTTCAGACGTTGCCTGTACTCTGTCTATTGTACTGTGTACTGTTAGTAGTTAAGAGTACGGCTGGCAGAGCAAGAGTCCTCTGTAATAACTCACCAGTACCATGCAGTCAATTAGAGCCACACCTCAGTCTAAATCGAGTTAGAAGGCTACTTTTACTTTGCTGTGCCTCTGTGTTTCATAATAGGAGCTTGATTGGTGTTTGCTTCCTACCCACAGGGTTATAAAGGACTTCATGATCCAGGGGGGCGACTTTGTGAACGTGAGTACACGCTGCTGTTCCTTTGAGTCTCCTTAATGATCCATTTATGTGCTGCTTCTCGTCAAAATGCAGCCTTTCTAAACTCTCTTCCTACTTTTAGACGGGTCCTATAGAGAGTCAGCGGCGCTGTATTGGAGGGTTTTGGCGGCGGCTGTAGAAAGCCCGTTCGTTTTCCTCGTTGACACTTTTCCGTTAGGGGTTTGGAGCATTTCTATAACTCAAATGTACGTGACACGCTCCTCGATTAATCATTACTGCAAACAGTTGTGAACTAGTGTGACAAAATCGTGGTTCATCGAAAAAAAGGTTAAGGTACAAGACTATGTACATAAATAACTTTGTGGGTAAGACCCATGGAGCATTGCGGTAAGAATCAACCAATCACAGGGCTCAAATATCCCCCCCCCCCCCTGGTACACCTGGTAACCAGGATACTGCTGAGCTTTCTCTGTATGGTATTAAAGTACACAGCACAACAACGCACTAGACTTCTTCAACAAAACGAAATACAAACGCTGACATCAGACAGAATGGTCAACTCATTACGCTCCATGTCCATCTTCAGTCTGCCTCCACTCGAACCCGTTTCCGTGGGGGATTGGATTTTTCCCTAACCAATCACGAGAGACCAATGTATCCGCCTGAGTCTAACGTCATTTTAAGTCGACACTGGCGAGTTGGGAGATGAGATGATCTTCCCCCTTTGAATAAATGCCTTCAACGCAGAGTGCTGTTAGGATATCAAAGTAATTTGTACTATTAATGGATTCAGAACGGCCTGCATAGCAGCGTCTATCTCGTCTATAGCGGTCGCCATTCGTGTTATTACTGCTCCTTGGTTCCGGTGCACAGCTTGACACCGCGTTAGTCCCGCCCATGATGCCGATTGGCTAATCGTTAGTCCCCACGCGGCGCTCATTGGATCGCTTTTTCAACCGAGAAATCGCTGTTGCGCGTCACCAGACCGAATCAGTCTACTCTGTGGAGTGGGCGGAGTCAAAGGTCTGGACCCAGCCAATGTAAACGCAGCTATGGTGGAGTAGCCGTCGGGCTGGAGTATGTGGGCGTACTCTTTCGGATAAAGAACGGTGGATTTGACGTAGTTCATCAGGCTGCCTGGTACTAATGTAATCACTACTGTACTTAATATAGTGTATATCAAATATTATTACTGCACACATATACAACAAAAGTGTCACAAGAGAGGCTGGAAATCGAGGCTACTGCACATATTATAACGAATAAAAATACATATTGTATATATTTTATTTTAACTTTATGCATACTTTTATATTTATGTTTTTGTTTCATTGCTCTGCTGCTGTCTATACCTTTATCCCCAGCCTACTGATCGCTCTCCGTCCCTCATTACTAGTTCATCAATCACTAATAACTCCCTCAGGCAGGATGCTTTTCACCACATTTCTCATGGTTTCATCCGTGTGGTTTCTAAAGTTCATTTTTCTGCCAAGCTGTGAATAAACACTGTTGTCTGCACTTGTTCCCTCCCGACGGAGTAGCCCATGTTAACATATCTATCTAGCTGTCTGTCTAGTATTTTGCAGGTGTCAAAGTTCTGAAGTCACAACCATAGACCATAGAACATATTCGGTAACAAAAATAATAAAAACGTATCTCAAAAATGAAGTTGAAGCACTTACAAAAGAAGGTAATTATACAATGTAATATCATCCTTAAATAATCGAGGAGCCTCCTGCGATTTTATTCGATTTTATTTGAAAACTTAAACAGCAGGAAAATGAATTCCAGAACCATAAGCTCCGCCCATTTAGCAACTCAATTGAGCGGAAATATTCTCCCTTAAACAACATGAGCGGTTTAAAAGCAACCCAACATGAATTTCTAGTCACTCAAACTAGGGCCAAGTGATGTCAGCTGCCATACCTTGTTGGGCCAGCTGCAATAGCAGTGTTCCACCAGTAGGGGTTAATTCCCATACAGCTTTGTCAACATTCCCATGTATTCATTCATTGGAAATGGCAGACAAAACAAATATTAATTATGGAAAACACTTTATGGAAGAAGAAAAAACCACTATATGACTGGCACACATCATATACATAAGTCAATATACGTGTATGATTCTTATGCAGGTAGTTTTCTCTTGCTCTGGGAGATGCCACCTCGCTTACCTGTCCCCTTCAGATGTCCCGGCAGCCCTGACCCTGTACCTCTGGTCTGTCCCTTCTCTAGGGCGATGGGACTGGCGTGTGCAGCATCTACAGGGGTCCGTTTGCAGATGAAAACTTCAAAGTGAAACAGTTAAGCCCAGGACTTCTGTCCATGGTGAGTGACAGGAACATTTACTCTGGATAACACGGATATTCTCTCTGTGTGTCGTTGGTCTTTACTTTGATGGCTGAAGATCTGCTTGTAAAGGCAGATAGGGTGCGTTCCAAAATGTCCTATTTCTCGTTCACGATACCCTCAGTGGGCAATGGGCAATCGAGGAGAACATCTGGCGATTCAGGAAGCAGGGCGAGCAGGGAGTCACCATAGAAGACTATTACTAGACTATTGGAACACAACCACAGTTCCTCAGTTCTTACAGTTGTAATTGTGTCCATTTATGCAGGCGAACAGTGGTCCCGGGACAAATGGCTGTCAGTTTTTCATCACCTGTACCAAATGTGACTGGCTAGATGGGAAACATGTTGTTTTCGGTGAGTACAAAATTGAGCTTCAATATTATATAATTGATGTATTGTTGATCTCAATTATTGAACCGTTTTTTGTATTATTTTTTTTTTTTAGGAAAAGTTGTCGATGGCTTACTGGTCATGAGGAAGATTGAGGTAAAAAGCTCTGAAACTAAATGTTTTTATTAATAAGAAATAATTGTCTTCAATAAAGCCGGCTTTGAACATAACATCATACTTAAGTATGAAACATCTTGAAGGCTGTGGTAAATGTATACAGCATGTCTGTGTGCGACTGACTTTATTTCCTTTCTTTCTTGTGATTCACAAAGATATGACTGAAGTATCATGCTACATTTAACAATAAACAATGTATTTTGGTTGTGTTGTTGTTGTTGGACCAGTAACCTTGTTTTCGTTCAGTTTGACCTCAGTGGGACCATTGTGGAAGTGTTTATCTTGTAATAACTCTTCCTATAAATCCTTAATACTCCCTACAGAACGTTCCCACGGGCCCCAACAACAAACCCAAACTACCCATCCTCATCGGCCAGTGTGGGGAGATGTGATGGGTTTTTTTTTGGCAAATTTTTTCCTGATTGAACCTCAAGTGTATTTTTTTTCCTTCATAATTCTCAGCAGTGTATAATACAGTTGATATCCTTTGGTTATTTATAATAATCATACTAGAGTCACAATATATTTGGTTAGTTTGTGGTCTTGCGGCCGCTTCCATGCACACAGAATAAATGGCTGTACAACTTTATGTCTCATAAGTTAACACCCGTCTGAAATGACAATATCAATATCAATGTGTACCGGTGACTATTTTGTTTAACAGACAGCTTAACAGAGGAAACTCCTATTCTGTTCACAGCTCGTGTATACAACCTAAATTGTGATCAATAAATTGTTTTACATTTTTATAAACCTTTTGTGGGATTTCTTTTGTGAATACCACAGCTTCCCTGCGGTTTACTAACTAGAATCTTAGGTGGAATATTCCCGGTTATTGACCCTGCCGTTCAACGTTATCGGCCTAGTTAGTGTATTCACTAGTCTTCAAACAACTGATTTTGAAACATAATATTGGTCACAATAATTCTCTTTGGGGAATTAAAATGCAGTGTGAGTTTATATTGCCCTATTACAATGCATCACCCTCTCCCATTGTATTTTGCTAACGTACAGTGATTTATTGATTTGATTTGAACGCACACATTGAGTATATTGTGTGAGAGAGAGAGAGAGAGAGAGAGAGAGAGAGAGAGAGAGAGAGAGAGAGAGAGAGAGAGAGAGAGAGAGAGAGAGAGAGAGAGAGAGAGAGAGAGAGA
>OOFB01016089.1:8430-22540 GCA_900323305.1 Trachyrincus murrayi | reverse complement strand
GTCTGCGCCTGGAAGACAGACAGATGTATTTTTACCGACCTCTCTCCTTCCCCCTTTCTCTCTCATATCAAGATTAAAAAGAGGAAGAGAGACAGAGACAGAGACAGAGAGAGAGAGAGAGAGAGAGAGAGAGAGAGAGAGAGAGAGAGAGAGAGAGACTCCTCAGGAACACTCTCTAAATGCCAAGCCTCTGCTCAACTTATGGTTACCACTTCTCCCCTCCCCCGCCGCTCACACGCCATCCGTAGCCATGGACCTTGTTCCTCTGGTACAAAAGAATCCTTTCACATTTGCCCACTGTTCTCTTGCAGAGGCAGGAAGCGTGGTGTTTTTTTTTCTCCCCATCTCCTGTCCCTTTTTTCATGGGGGGTGGGATTCATGGGTAGGTGTAGCTAAAGCTACGCATTAGCATTGAGCTTCCACACATCCACCAGTGCCAGCAGGGCATTAGCATGACAATGTGTGGGGGCTGTCTCAGTCTGGCTCTGTCTGCTCCATGTTATTGGAATTTGAGTCTCACAATTTAGAGGCCAAGTGTAATGGTACTCTCCCCCCTCTGCTCGGTGGTACTCTCCCCCCTCTGCTCGCTTAACAAACAGAAACCAGCTTTTGTAACCTGGGCTGTATGTAAATTATGAAATTAAAGGGGGGAGGGGTTACTCAGTGTGTCTTTAATATAGGTCAGCAATTAAATCCCACCGGGTCACATGTGAATTGGACCCAACATGCGTGTGTGTGTATTTTTTTTAACAAAGATACAATTCACATGACAAATGGAGTCGTCTCAGCTGATAGTGAATAGTCAAGCCTGTGGTTTTCTATTGATAAGACACCCACAGCAAAATCAGTTAAGATGATTACAGACTGTGGTCCACTGAATTCTGCACTGATTAATTCATTAACAGTATTATTGGATATTCAAATGATTATGATAAAAACATGTGTGTTCAGTCCAATATTCATTTAACCAAGTTAAACGAAATACTTTTAGGTAAGTCGTCTATTGTGGAATTATAAATATGGCAGGAATGGTGAGTGATATGATGGAGAATGTGCCTATTATGTTATAATAAAATGCATTCATATCCTAGCAGATAAACAGGGCTTACGACTCGTGATTCATGACCAACTGAATGTTGTGCAGTTGAGTTCCCTGAAGGCAATAAAATATATTATATATATGACTGTATCGGACCTGTATACTTATATATATATATAATATATATGTATGTATATATGACCTGTATGCCCTGGACAGGGTACTCTGAAGTCATGCTGTGCCACACAGCCAGCGGGCACGATGCACCGGGAACACACCCATAGTTTAGTAAGAAGGGTCCGGGAAATGACCTCAAGAGAGACGGTACGGGCCCACACCGAGCCGGGGAATACGTGGGTGACCCACACCGAGTATCATAGAAACAAACAGACCAGAACCAGAACCAGACCAGAACCAGACCCAGACCAGAACCAGACCAGAACCAGAACCAGACCGAGCTTCTGTTTATCTCAGATGTGTCATCTTTCTCCCTCGCTGGTCTGGCTTTTCTTGTATAGGCGGTTACAAACGCGAGCGTGCTTCTTTGTTAGCCAATAAGGGGATACGTCTCGGGATGACTGACTGAATCGGTCGACCAATCGAATCGCCCGTTCGAGGAGCGTTTGGAGCACGTGGCCACTTCGACCAACGGCTGGGCGGGCTCGCGGCCGGGAATACTCCCCCGCGCGGCGCCTCATTCTGCCCAGTTCGATCGGCAACGGGAGCGGAGAGAGGACAGCAGAGAGCCCGAAGGCAGTAGCCCCCACCACCGCCGGCCCAGGTTACCATCTAGCACCGGGAAACACACTAGAGAGTCACCGCCGGCACAAGCGCCATTACCAACCAGTAACCATGAGCAGCGAGGCCGAAACACAACAACAGCCACCACCACCGCAGCCTGCTGCCGAGGAGGAGAGACCGTCCAGCCCGGCAGCCGCAGCTTCCGCGGCGGATAAGAAGGTCATCGGTAAGCTCGCCGCCGACCGGGTTAAGTAGCTAGCGTGTGGCCTCGGGGAGGGAAGCCCGTCGGAGCGACCCCTCCGGTCCGCTACTCCGGGTACTGCGAGGTTAACACGGCCGTTAGTAAACTCAAAGAAATCTGGAGCGGCGGTCGCTCTCCTGACGGAGTTACCCGGGTCGCCCACCTCGGCGTTAGACCGCCAGGCTCGCGTCGACTTCCAGAATAACCGAGCCGTGTCTAACCCGAAAGGAGCTCTGAATCCGGGGTGACGGCCGACGGTTGGACGCCAGCGTCCTGGGCTTCCTAACCAGACCCGGGGGGGGGGGGGTGTGGGTACGAGTGAACCGCCGGACGTCCTTGGCACCCAACGCCCGGCGAGCGGTTCGAACCCCCGACACGACGTGTTTTATGAAGGCCGTTTATTTGGTTGTTTTTCGGTTCGACGGCCTCCCGACCAGCCCCGTGTAGCCCCGCCGACCAGCCCCGCTGCCCGGGCTCGGCGTCACGCTGCGGACGAGTCCGCTGGACGCCTGCCGGCATACGTGTCGTTTGCTTATCGCCTGGGTTGTTGTGTTGTTTGCGTGTCGTCTGGGTTGTTGTCTATGGTTCTGGTTGGCTTGTGAGTTATTTCTCGGTGTTTCCACGTAAATGCGCCGTCGTTAGCCTAGGGTTAGGCTAACGTTAGCCTACGGTTAGGCTAACGTTAGCCGCTAGGCTTCGTTATCCCTTTGTTCGGCCGGCGGTGAGCTGGGTGATATCTACGTTTCGTCGACACTTCCTTAAGACACTTGACCGGTGTGGTCGAATGTGCACCCGGATTGACCGGTGGTGGTCGTGACTAACTGATACTGAAACGAGTGAAAATGTCCACCTTAACATTTGGTCGATTTGCAGCCGTGCTGGCGGCTAACGAAGCTAGCCGTGTTAGCTCCACGGCGGTGTGCATGGAGGATAACTGCACCCAAAATGTCCGCCTTGGTATTTTACGGTTTTCTTTTGTCCGTTAATAACGTGAAAGCCTCCCCGTCGGCCACACCGCTGCCACGGTTCGTCTCTGCCGTTCAATAGACTGGCGGTCATGTAGGTGGGCGACGCAGTACTCGTTTCTTCATATTGGCTGCTTTCCAACCACATGGCTGAGACCCTGTTAGCAGCCTGGCTAGCTGCTCGGCTAGGTTCCTGGCTAGCTGCTCGGCTAGGTTCCTGGCTAGCTGCTCGGCTAGGTTCCTGGCTAGCTGCTCGGCTAGGTTCCTTGATCGCTCGCGTCGCACGCCACCACCACGTGTAACCGCCTGATACATATGATGGATCCAGGTGCGGTAGGCGTTGAGCAACGAAACTCACACAATGATTCACATGTGGACATACCCGCCCGCGTTCGACGTCATTTCTTTAATGAGTACAATGGGTGTTGCCTCTCCTTGTTACATGCATAACTAGGTTAGGAGATAAAAGTGGGCCACGGCCCAATGCACGAACCGGCGTGATCACCGCATGCCATTAATACACGTGGATCATGTCTCACGCCCTGTGCAGCTGGTATGGACGCTCCTCGACGTCTATTAAAAGACTGACAGTTGGGAAGGTTAAATTTAACTTCAGCATTATCTCAGGCCATGAGCAGCTCTGCCTGCGGTTCCTGTCTCTGTTGTAGACCTTGTACTTTGCGTTATGATGCTGGCTTGGTAACTTTAGACTGACTTATCTTCTTGTTTCTACAGCAACAAAAGTCTTGGGTACAGTCAAGTGGTTCAACGTCAGGAATGGATACGGTTTTATCAACAGGTAGGTGTGTGTGTGTGTGTGTGTGTGTGTGTGTGTGTGTGTGTGTGTGTGTGTGTCAATCCTATTATAGCTTTGATTTGCTTACAAAGCAGACCAGACGATTTGTCTGCAGCTTAATCCATACGCTTGCATGTTTAGTTGCAATCTGCCAGTATTTACCTTGTTCAACAGTGTTCAGGTCACTTTTTTGTAACATTTACATTTGCTCTTTTTTAGGAATGATACGAAAGAGGACGTTTTTGTACATCAGGTAAGCGACAATTTTCGGCAAAAGCAATAACATTATTATTTAGTAGTGTCGCAAATATACAGGGCTACTGAGATACGAGGATAAAACAAGAACACCGGACACGTTTGACTCGTTTAATGCGTTGTCAGTGGCATTGCCTGTCTGTGTACAGGATACTCCACAGTTAAAAGCCCCAATGCTTCCCTGTCGACGGCAAATGACTGAATGAATTTGTTTGTTTCAGACGGCCATAAAAAAGAACAACCCAAGGAAATACCTCCGCAGTGTTGGAGACGGAGAGACTGTGGAGTTTGATGTGGTTGAAGGGGAGAAGGTGGGTGCAAAAACATGCAAACTTGACAATGGATTAAAGGATGCTACAGCAGCCCACTTAATACAGAGATACGGGATTAGACCTGAGTAATCTCTGCTGCTTAATGAAACCCTGTGGGGTCGGCCCCCGACTAACACGGCCTGTCCCGCTTCTCCAGGGAGCAGAGGCGGCCAACGTCACCGGCCCCGGGGGCGTCCCCGTCCAGGGCAGCAAGTACGCTGCCGACCGCAACCGCTACAGGCGCTACCCCCGCAGGAGGGGCCCGCCACGCAACGGTGAATACCCAGACAACTACCAGAGCGACGGCGAGGGCGAGCCTGGCAGCGGCGGCGGCGGCAGCGGAGGAGGAGGAGGAGGAGGAGGAGGCGGCCGGGACAAGGGCGCCCGCGACGGAGCCGACAGCGCCCCCGAGGGGGAGATGCAGCCGCAGCAGCAGCGCCGGCCCCCGTACCCTGGCAGACGGCGATACCCGCCATACTTTGTACGTAGACGCTGCGGCCGCAGACCCCCGTACACCGCACCACCATGAGAGATGACCGGGGTACACCGGCAATCTGGGGGAGGGGGCGGAGGTGGGTGGCGCCAGCAGCCACACCCACAAAGAGACGGTCCGGTGACTCCGCACCTCCCCTGTTCCGATGATTTCATACCCAACTCTCGACCCTCCCTTTTCCATCCGTCATGTGGTTTACCCGGGGCTCCACGGGGCCCTGTCTTGTATCGGATGATGCATGTGGTGTCCCGGGATGGGCTGTCAGTTCAGGGAAAACCGTCAAATGGCTTACACATAAAGTTTGTAGGGTCAAAACACCAGAGCGTACTTGCAGAATGTAAAAATATTTCATGTTACATTGTTGAAACAAATGTGTAATATCATCTGACATGTCTTAGTGGCCCTGTAAAATAAATGGCTTTGTGAAGACGTTCCCTAATCTTGACCTGATTAGCGACTGAATTCCTGGGCGTGGACGGGACACAAAGGGACTGCAGCCTGACGCCGAGCTCCTCTGTTTGCTTTCAGGGAGGCGAAGGTGACGAGAACCAAGGAGGTCCAGATCAGGGCAACAAACCAATGAGGCAGAACTACTACAGAGGCTTCCGAGCAAGGTACAGACCCGGGTTTGCATGTCGAAATAACCCCCAATAACCTGTGACCATTTTAGTAACGTGACAAAATGGCATAGAAGACAGACCATAGAAGACAGATTAAGACGATGAAAACAAAAAAGACGATTATGGGTTTACTGGCACTTTAAACCCGCTGTTTAAGATGAGTTGTGAACCAACCCTGAAATTAAAAGTGATATCTCATATAAAAGTGATGTCATATAGGGTTCTCCCCAAATAATGTAATGGTGCTGTGCCACCATTCTGCTCTCCAGCAGCACCGTGTAACATTTCAAGATGGGGCTGATTGTTCAATTGGTTAAAACACTTTTTTTCTTTAAAAAGCGGGTGGAGGAAGTCAGTGGCTTTGGGATCCACTCTCGGTCCGGGTCCGACTCGGCAGAGCTGCAGCGGGTCACGCGGAGTGCCGTGTAGTTGAAGGGACACGTCGGAAGTTTCAGTTTTAGGTCTTGTTCTGGGTTTAATATAACGGTGTTTTATTAAACACAGCTGGATGTTACAGCGCGGCTGTATGCCGGTGTGAGCGCTCTCATTGGACACGATCCACTTAAGTTTCAATTAAGACACGCGGCTCTGAACATACGGTGGTGCTTCAAATTATCGTAGCTTTATGCAAGTTTCAGTTTTGACGCGCGCCCAGTTAATGTGAGGGCAGTAAATCGTTATTTCCCTCGTCTTTATTGAACCATTCGTGTTACGTTATCGTAAAACCCCGTCATAGGGGCCCCTACTGCACCCCCCAATTGGTACATTGGTCCAATTGGTCATTAGAGAAATACTGTGGAAAGGTAGACAGAATAGTGTTCTGCTATAGAATAATAAACGCATGATGATAAATGTATTTGCGCTAACATTAATGCCAAGTCGCTCGCGCATGCTTGTTGTGGGACAGTCATCCCTCCCCCAGAGGTCCACCGCGTCCCAGACCGGTGCGGGACGGCGAGGAGGACAAGGAGAACCAGGGAGGCGAGGGCGGCCAGGGACAGGAGCCGCGCCAGCGACGCTACCGCCGCAACTTCAACTACCGCCGCAGACGCCCCCAGGCCGGAGTCAAGCCCGGTCAGGATGGCAAGGAGGCCAAGGCAGGAAGCGAGCCCGCCCCCGAGAAGACGTCCGCTCCCGAGCCCCAGCAGGGCGGGGCTGAGCAGTAACGCCCGCCCACCGGCACCCTCCATCTTTTTACCATCGTCCGGGTGAGTGGTCGGGTGTCTGGTTGTTTTGACGTGCAGGTCTTCTTGTAGCGACATAATGTCGTAGATTTGTGCTTAGTTTTTATACGCTTCTATACAAAGAGCTTTTAAAAGGACAGCTGGGGCAGAACCCCAGGAATACGTGTCTTGTGTCAGCCGTGAATGTCGGTGCTGTGAGTTTAGATCTCTTTTGGGCCCTCGAAGCTATTCTTCCATTTGATGGACTGCAGCTGTGTACCGTCGAACTAAACTTACTGATGTCTGTCCCCTTTCTCTTGCAGTTTTTTTGTCAGCAAGAAGAAACATCAAAGATCTGAGCAATAAGAAACAGATTTGACGACCGTCACAAGCTTGCACCATGCATTCGACCAGATTTACCACCGATTTGCCTGCAGAATCTATGCAGACTTCTGTTTTCTTTTCCATTATTTTTACGTGACAGCTACAAGAAAAAGTTTTTGGGAAACAAGCAGATGTTTTTCTAAATCGGTCCTAAGTTTTTACACCAAAAGGTTTTTAAGATGAAATAAATATTGTAATTTGATATCTGGTCAGTTTGACATTTTTAAATAACTTTTTATGTATTCAAACATTTTAACAAAATGCAAGCTCAAATAAAAGTCAAACAACTACGGTCTTGTTTCTGCATTTTTATTTGGTCCACACCCCCCCCCCCCACCCCGATGTAAACAGTTCTTACTGTCTTTCTTCAAGTAAGAAATCTGGCGTTTACTATATGTACAAAATATTTTAGGCTATGTCAGAACCACTTAAGTTTAACCGTTCTACAAATCAGAGGTTAGTAGTGTAAAACAAATGTTCTTTCTTTTTAAAGTAAAAATCTGTTTAGGGACTCATCTTCTACAGTTAGAACATTCACACAAGACTATTCTGTACACGTCTCACCAGGACACCTTCTGTATGTACAACACTGAGGGCCAAAGTTGACTAAACATTGGTTTCTTTGCGTAAACGTTTCATCCGCTGTACGTTGTGTTCCATGGCGGTAAGGTTGGTGATTTCTTTGGCGCAGTCGGCGGGGAACCAGCCTCTCTCGCCGTCCCGCATCCGCTCCCCATGGCACCAGTCTGGAGAACGAAGAGGACACTAATGATTTGTAGCTTTAAAAATCGGGTTAGACCGTGTAACTAGTGTATATGTAACACGTGAGTAAGTAGCGGTGTCGCAGTTAACATTTACGTAATCAAATGTGTGAGTAACAGGTGAAGTCCAGAGTCACATTGTGTTCCATTTAATAGAATGTGTGACGCCTAATTAACAATGAAAATATGCGACAACAACCCTCTCAAACTTTCGTTTCCAGTCATCTAGATTCTTGTTTATGCATGTCAGTGTGTTGCATTGCTTTTCAAGTAGCGCATGCATTGGATTTGTCCTACTTGTGTGTTGAAAACCAATCCTTCAGCCAAAGCGGATATAGTAAATATAACCGCTCTAATATAATAATGTGATGTTTAGTTTCAGAGTTGCTGTGAAACTGTCCTAGGACATGTGTGACTTAGCGGAGTCACTAGGGGGCGCTGTTGCGCGGTGTCACGTGATTTTAAAGCTTTGAGCCCCGCCCCCTCACGAAAACGGGAGATTACATAGAGCGCATGCGTGAGATGTTGACCACGGCCAGGATTCAGTCAGCGTTTCACCGCATATTGAGACGGCACAACTAGTAGTCATTGTCGTTCGAAAATGAAATAGACTGGAGAAAAAACAACAAATGTTGTAATGTTTTAACGCAAATAATGTTTGTTAATTTAAAAAAACATTGGAAATGAATTTAAATAAATTCATTCACAGCTTATATGGACCGCTGGCCCCTGGTTGTTTCCAGTACACGTGAAGCTGTGAGGTTATTCAGTTCCTCACCGTGCTCCTTCCCCAGCAGGATGACCACCTCTGCAGGACGCAGGCCCAACTCATCTGGTTCCCTGGGCATGTAGGCCTTGGTGGTCTCATACTGAGGAAGACCTGCAACAAAAATTCATCAGAAACAACGATGGGTTGTTAGGGTGTGTTTGTAAATCAGTTTTTGTTTTTTTATGGTCTACAAATCATAAAAGACTGCCTAAAACATGCAGGGATCAAAGTTTAAATGTTATATCATATAATTTGTACTGATTAGATATGGCTCAGAGGCTACTTTTGGTTTATAACACCAATACTTACAAACGACATAAAAGAGAATAGGGTACATGATGTGACCGGTAGTTCATGGGGAATATTAGATTTGGATTATAGTTAAAAAGTGACCAGTAGTGTTTATTAGTGATGTATTTCTGGTAAAGACGCGTGGTGACTTACCCTCTTTACTTGTGACGACGCCTTCTTGTTTGTGCTCTCTGAGCGCACTAACCCACCGCGCCCGGTCCACCCTTCACCACAAGACCCGGCAAAACAGTTAGCTCAGACTCACAAGTACAACCAACATTAAAACATAGAGGCTTGGGTTTGAACAGCAGAAAATCGTTGTAGGATTATTTTTGTGCAGGTAGATGGCGCTACAGACAAAGGGTTAAATCAAGATGAGGAGGAGGATCCCGTTAGTGGTTTTCCAAGACAGGTTTTTTCTGAAACCAACAACATAAACATGTTGCCTTTGGCCAAACACCCCACCCTAACCAACTACAAACACTACAAACAAATACAACCCTAGAGACCCTTCATTATTTAGTGAATGTATTGCAGCTACAACAACATATTTGCTAAATGTTTAATCTCTACATATTTCCAAATAAACATTTTTATCTTGAAGTCAATTGAAAAAAAAAAGGTAATAATTAGTACCAGTACCTGGACTCGGAGGCTAGGGTGATCTGCTCGGCTTTACCATCGCTGTTCCTGCTCATCAGCAGCCTGAAGGACACCTGGTGGCCAGACCCACTCCGGCCCAGAGTGGACCGGCCCTCTGTATCCTCCCCCAGTTCCACCTCCACGTGATCCATAGTGGCGTAGTCCGTGACCACAAAGCTGTCCTCGCTGCAACATCACACACACGCACGCACACGCACAAGTCTCAAGTCTCCTTCTTTTGAACACTTGTACTGGTAAGAACAATGTCACAACAATTGGGAAATTGACGTAGTAACAATGAATCCAGAATACCTCCTTAGTCCCACCACAGAAAGCAACAAGAAGACATGTTATCATGTAGGCCTACATTCCTCACATCAACAGATCGCTTAGATAATGAGTCTCCACTTCAGGACGCCACAGTGTAGAGACGTTATGAGCAGACCTATGCATTTATGACTCATCTCTCAAGCTTTGGAAAAGCCCCAACATTGGTGACTGACTTCCTCAGCTCTTGACTATCATATAGGTTGACTCTGTTTGTGGCCTCTGACACAAACAGAGCCTCCCCCTAGAGTGCACCGTTGACATGTTGAAGGGGAGTTCGGGGAATGTCAAGCATTCTGTCGACCGCTCCCTCTACCTTTCCTCCTCTCGTATTCCTGAGTGAAACCACCTGGGTCTGCAGCCCCTGCAGGGTTGTCACACTGGTGGGAAGGTATCGAGTTACCACTCTTAATGTAGCTTTTTTCACGCAAACAACTTTGATTTACGATCAAAAAATGGCGACCAGAATACTACCGGTGTCTAGCGAGTTGTGACTGGTCAATTAAACGGTAAATGGACTACATTTATAGAGCGAGTTTCTAACCTGTGGCCACTCAGAGCTTTACAATTAGTGCCTCACGCCCATTCATACTCATTCATACTCAGGGACACCTCGACACTTAGCTAGGGGGAGCCCGGGATCGAACCAGCAACCTTCTGGTTGCCAGATGACCTGCTGACGTTCCCCTGTCACACTAGTCACAATGTTTGTGACTGGTGTGCTGGATGGGTTTCCACAGGACCACAGTGTTGATTCAACACCACAATCCATATAGCTGACCTCTGCCCTAACATTTCTCTATTGACTTCCTACTTGTGTTCTCTATTGACATGACTTGATTGAGCGAGACAATCAACCAGTCAGCTGACATCACCCCCCCCCCCCCCCCCCCCCCCCCCCCCCCCCCCCCCCCCCCCCCCCCCCCCCCCGCCAGCACTACACCCAACAGTTATTATGACCACTGAGCATAAACACGTACTGAGAGAAGTGGATTACTATACTCAGTACTCACACATGACCTCCGTCCTTTTGACTCGTATTCATAGTGGCCTTCAGCAAGTAGTCGCCGACGTTTAGGCTATACAGGCTGTTCAAGTGAGCAGGGGTTAGGGGGCATGCAACAACAAGATGGCCGACCTCTTCTTCTTGGTGACGATGAGCACGTCGTTGAAGAGGAACAGGTAGTAGCACCGGTGGCTGAACGCCCTCCAGATGCTCATCTCCTCCGTGCACACGGCTAGCTCCCCGCGCTTCCTCAGCCAGCGGGAGGCCGACACCAGCGGGAACGGCTGCACACACACGGAGCGTTAGTTAGAGTTAGCATTAGCATTAGCCGCTATCTCTTATCTGGCCACAGCAGGAAACGCATGGGGGTTTGGTGAATGCTGACGTGTGCAAAATTGTTTGTTTTAGTTGTTGTGACGACACAGTAACAACCCATATGAAAAAACTACACTGACTAATTAAAGGGTCCCTATTTTATGATAGGTAATAAACCAGTTGGTACAGTCCACTGGGTAGGCTGGTAGACTGATCTAGTCATCGTACATCTGGGTGGACACTCCCACTTGTGATGTCACTATGTCAATTTTAGTCACATGACAATTTTTAAACGGCTTGTAATGGCTGATCACACTCACACCTGGTGGTAAAATAGGGGCCCTTTAACAAAAGTGACTAATAACAGACAGAAATATGAAACACTGAAACAGAACACAATGAATTCAGCACTCGTACGTTTCATGTCATTATGAGGGGCCTCACCTTGATCTTCCCAAAGTCCATCTGCTTCTGAATGGTGTACATCTGCTCCGTCCGCTCCATGCGTCGTGCCCCGTCGTTGCAGCTAGCCACCAACTGTAACCGCAAACAACCACAACCGCCACGTGAAATACATGTGGATCCCGTGTAGCTCGGCCACGGTTAGAGGTTCGAGTCCCACTGGACACACCCATGCTAGGGTGTCACGTAAGTAAGATACTTTGAGTGACGTGGTCAGTTGTGTTGTGTTGTGTTTACAGCGTGTGTGGTGTATCTACCTTGCTGATGGCGTGCAGAGACCAGACTGCAGCGAAGTACTCTGCCGTCTTGTCTGGGGTCTTTTGGCAGATGGTCTGCAGGAGGCAAAGCGATTGGATAGTGTGAACAAAAATACATGACAATGAAGTTTAGTCTACCGTCTGAATGAAAAAACAATCAGGACTGAAGATTTAAGGAAAGTCACAGCATAATAGCATTGTTGTAACGGGTTAGGGGTCAGGATATGTACTGAATACTGACGTCCAGCAGCAGGGGCAGCCGGGTGACCCTCTGCATGGGCAGGATGAGGAAGGAGATCATGGGCAGACCTCCACAATCACTGCTCCCCTCTATCTGCTTCAGGCTCTCCTTGAACGCCGTGTTGCTGGTACTGATGGACACACACACACACACACACACACACACACACACACACACACACACACACACACACACACACACACACACACACACACACACACACACAACACACAACACACACACACACACACACACACACACACACACAGTAGACATGAGAGAGGCTGAACACAGGGGCCACAGTAGACGTGAACGAGGCTGAACACAGGGGCCACAGTAGACGTGAGCGAGGCTGAACACAGGGGCCAGAGGCTGAACAGACTCACAGCAGCTTCTGCAGGGTCCTCTGCTGGAAGGTCTCGTTGGAGCAGTAGACGATGTAGGGCTCAAAGTGGTGGGCTGCGTGGTTCTGCACGATGTCGCTGATGTCCCTGATCACCGGGTTGTCATGGTGACGCCGCTCCAGGTCCTCGAAAAACCTGCACCACCGGTGTGGAACCGGAGAGAGAGAGAGAGAGAGAGAGAGAGAGAGAGAGAGAGAGAGAGAGAGAGAGAGAGCGAGCCAAGAAGCGGTACTTTATCAGCAACATTATCATGTGAAAAGCAGGCGAGGACGGGGCAGAAGAACAGGTTTGGTTAGCATGTTTTAACACGCTGGGAGAATGCAGCAGGCTAATAAACAGACATGCTAACCTAAAGGAATGCTCTCGCTGGGACTTGAACTCATTTCCCTTCAACTGAACACCGACTTCCAAACCCTAACCCGCAGTCCAAATGGAGGGGAACGACTTGGCTTTAAGCAATGGGCACAATAAGATCAGTCAAACCTAATCTTTCCTGTCGTTGCTCAGAGTACAAGTGCAGCAGAATGCAGTAGTTTATAAAGTTAATACGTGTACATATATAGATAGTCTGCCGGGTGATGACTGTATAGGTCGAGGGTTGGGGTCATCTCTGTGTTCTTGGTGGGTGGGTGGAGGCCTACCGCTTGCTGACCGCCTCGATGACAGCGATGTTAGAGAAGAGATGGTGGTGCTCCGTGGCCGTCAGGGTCTGTCGGAGCGGCTCGCTGTTCTTGAAGTGGCGGACCAGGACGCCCAGACTGTGCAGGTACGAATACTCAGACGTGATGATCTCGAAGATCGCCTGGCGGTCGGGAGGAAGGAGATGTTAGTGGTTTACTAGTTAGGGGGGAGATGTTAGGGGGGAGATGTTAGTGGTTTACTAGTTAGGGGGGAGATGTTAGTGGTTTACTAGTTAGGGGGGAGATGTTAGTGGTTTACTAGTTAGGGGGGAGATGTTAGGGGGAGATGTTAGTGGTTTACTAGTTAGGGGGGAGATGTTAGTGGTTTACTAGTTAGGGGGGAGATGTTAGTGGTTTACTAGTTAGGGGGGAGATGTTAGGCGGAGATGTTAGTGGTGTACTAGTTACGGGGGAGATGTTAGCGGTTGAGAGTCGTGTTGAGAGGTACTATATACAAATAAAGTTAGTATCATTAACATCATAAAACGATTTCTACCTCATGGCCAGCAGTTCGCCATGTGACGCAGGGCTGTAAACGGTCACATGACCTTTGAGCTAAATCTACACCGCTTTATAATCCCAACCGTCAGTACCAGTAGGGTTACGGTTAGGTCAAATGTTACGCGTAAAGAAGTGCCGATTCATCCTACAAGGCTTTGTACTTCAAATGGACACCGAAAGATTCTGTAAACCTCGCTAGAGAGCATCGCTAGCTGCGCCCAATAAAACGTCACTCAAGTTGTTTTCCAGCAAAACAAAGATCGTTTCACCCATGCCAACTGAAAACATTGTCTTCCTGTTTATGACGTATGAGAAACATCCCTTTCGAAATGTGCTGCCACCATGACTTAAAATGTAGCCGACGGCAGAGAGCTGTTTCGTGAATCACAGCACCCCCCCCCCCCCCCCCCCCACCCCCCACCCCCTCCTCCCCCACCCCCACACAC
>OOFB01016085.1:0-15736 GCA_900323305.1 Trachyrincus murrayi | reverse complement strand
CCTCCCCCCCCCTCCCCCCCCCACCCCCCCCCCCCCCCCCCCCCTTACCGCCACCCTCCATCCTGCCAGCGCTGCTCTTCCACACACGTGTACCGAAATGCGTGAAAATATTGCCTTTGGATGAGATGGGGGGGGAGATGGCATTCAGCTCTTGACATTCCCATGCACGTTTAATATGCTTTGACTCTAAGTAGTTGCAGAGGTGCAACGTTTTTTTTTTTCTTCTCAGAGGGACGGCTTCATGAAGCTATTTCCTGTTGTGCCCTGGGGAGCAATAGGCTGTCTTAACAAGGAGTTCAGCCCAGATGTGTAGCGTGGAGGCGGCTAGGCGACGTGCTAGCCTAGCCCTACCTGTGTAATACGCTCATCTGGTTCCGCAGCCGGCACCGTTTTTTATAGATCCAAGAACGAGAACGCCGATGAACCTCTGAACAAATCCAGTGGGCAGAAATCTCCATTTGTACCCCGAGAGCCCCCCAGTGAAATAAGCATGCTTTAAAGCAGTGGTTCTCAACTGGTCCAGCCTCAGGACCCACATGTGTCATTAGTCCAGTGGTTCTCAACTGGTCCAGCCTCAGGACCCACATGTATCATTAGACCAGTGGTTCTCAACTGGTCCAGCCTCAGGACCCACATGTGTCATTAGTCATTAAGTCACGACCCAAAAATCGAAAAATTATTTACCAATATTGCAGTAATCAACAATGCCTTCATGTTCAAAACATTGAGCAAACACAAAGCTGCAACAATTGGGGCTAAACTCAATGAAATAGTAAGCCATTGAAACATGAATTAACATTGAAACATCAGTTCATTCATGGGCTTCTTTCTAAAGATTAAGGTTTGGCATATGCTCTGCGACCCACTAGTTGAGAATCACTGGTTTAAAGCAGGCTTTACTTTATAAAGGAAACCACCCAAGTCCTGGTGTAAATGCAGCCTTTGTTCTGGCGGTTGTGAACCTGGTTTCACCCTCAGGGATTCATCTCACCAAACAAACACCCGCACAGCTCAGTCTGCTCCTGATTGATTTCCCTCCCTAACAGAGGAGACGACACGCGTGTGTGCACTTGTGTTTACATTAAAATATGTGCCAGGGGTGTGAGTACACACCGGAGTGATGAACGTAACAACAATGGAAACACACACACACACACACACACACACACACGTACATCCACACACCTCAGCGTGCGCCCCACGCAAACATGCACAGTGAAACAAGCTATTGTCTCAGTAAAATATGTATTGACTTCATAGTTCAGTTTACCATAGGTGTTTGCATGTGTCTTGGTAGGACTCTTGCTCCTTAATGGTAAACCTTAAGGGCCCCCTCACTGCAGTAAATCCCTCCACACCCTCTGACCTGATACAGGGTTAATGAGGTGACTCCACAGCAGGGCTTTCATGATGGACACGCACACACACACGCACGCACGCATGCACACACACACACACACACACACACACACACACACACACGTGCTTTATGTTTGTGTGTATGAGTGAGGTGTATAACTATGTTAGTTATAGTGTATGCGTGTGTTTGTGTGTCTCAACTCATCTCATCCTACTGCTCCCTCAGTCAATCCCTCTATCTCCATCTCTCTGCATCTCATTCTATCTATTCTGTCTGTTCCTCACTCTCGCTCCATTTATCCCTCTCTTTCTCTTCCTCACATCTCTCTCTCTCTCTCTTATTTCTCCCTCCCTCTTATTTATTTCACTCACTTACTTACTTACTTAGATTTAGATACAGATCGCCACGATGTGCAGTTTGAGCGCCCACCCCGGACGAAGCTGAGAGCCACACTAGTATTGTGAGACTTGAAGCACAATATAGTGGCTGCCTTCTAGTCTCCTTGGTCGATGCCCCACAGGCTGGGTTTCTTCAAACCTACATGAGAAGAGCTCATTACACATTTAGACATTTGTTTTTGTAACTTTTGTTTGTGTATCTATAACTTTTTGGAACTTTTGTTCCTTGCACACTGCTTAGTGTTAAAGGGGTGTTGTATAACGTGGGCCCGTGAAGCCCTTTGAGACTGTAACTGTGATTAAGCGCTGTGCGAATGCCTTTGCCTTGGCAGGGATAGTGCTCCTGAATGCAACAGTGCATGCTCTTCAGTGCAGCAGCAGCAGCATGTCTGGCGTCCTTATCATACCTGACTGAAGGGCTCAACATGCTTTTGCGTGGTTTGTCAGAATCCTACGCGCACACGCCAGTCAACAATGTTGCGAACACTTTTTAATTCATACTTCTGCACAACCTACGCAATGTGGCACGACACCCAACAGTAACACACATCCTATGTTTTGTATACTATTGGAGTGTAACAAACTTTTCAAAAGTAGAGCAATTACAAGATTTTGATGTTTGTTAGAATCAAAACTAAGCTAGCTTAGCTAGGCTAGCTAGATTAGCTAGGTTAGCTGTAGCCTGCAACTGAGAGGTTGCGCACGCAGCCCCGCTCGTCAATTCACCAGTCGGTGGTCCCCAACATCTAGGTGGACGTCGCCTTGCTGTCGTGCCTTTGATTAGATGGACATGTGGACACAGGGCTCTGAAACCATGTCGCTAGGTCACGTTGATGTTGCAGACGCCTGGTTGTGTTGATTATGTGCCGCAGTCGCCCGAGCTTGTACAGGCCTTGAAGCACGGTGACACCAAAACACACCTGTCCTGCATGGAATTAACCACCGATATTATTCCTGTTGCTAAAGGGCTGGGGTGTTGTCCTGTTATTGTGTGCTTGTCATGTCATTGATCGTTTGTTTTGGTTTTGGTATTTCACCATTATATTTTCTATAGTTTCTTTATTTGCGAAGCAACTCAGTTTGTTTCTGAGAGGACCTACTTTTCCTAAATCCTACATATCCGAAATAAAGTTCTATATGCGTGTATGGCCAGATGCATGTGTCTGTCTGTCTGTCTGTGTGTCTGTCTGTCTGTGTGTCTCTTGTGTGTGTCCACATGCTTATGTATTCTTAATCCTTGCTTGGGGTCAAAAGTGCTCATGAGGGTAAGAACATGAGGTTTCATGTTCAAAGTGAGGACATTCACCGCTACGCACTTCTAGGACAGGCCCTTTAAGGATTAGGGTCAGGGTGATGTTAAGGTCAGGACAGGCTAAAGGTTAAGGTTAAGGTTAGGCATGCAGCGATGTGCTGGAAAGACCTTTGCAGTCAAGGAGAAATGTCTATTCAAGGCGTAACTATGTCTGCGTGTTTCTATTCATGTGTGTGTTTGCATGTGTGTGTGTGTATGTGTGTGTGTCTTGCCTGTGTGTGTGTGTGTGTGTGTGTGTGTATGTGTGTGTGTGTGTCTTGCCTGTGTGTGTGTGTGTGTGTGTGTCTTGCCTGTGTGTGTGTGTCGCTCACTGTGTTTGTTTTCTCCAGCCTCAGGGTATAGGTCCTTGAGAGTGTGGCTTGCTGCAGCTCTGTGTCAAGTTAGGTTCATTGTGGTGCAGCTTGCTGTGGATGCAACGCAGCTGTGTGGAATGTGTTGTAGATGGATTTGCTGGGCCCACGGAATAGAGGTCAAGAGTTGTCACAGGGAATTAGAGAGACACACTTGCTTGTGTGCGTGTGTGTGTGTGTGTGTGTGTGTGTGTGTGTGTGTGTGTGTCTGTGTGTGTGTGCACATTTCCTTAGATAACCTTCATAGTGCATAGTCTTTGTTTGGGTGCATATCTGACACACAGTGCCTCACATCCAACACTGGAATGCAGGTAAATATCCAGTTGCAAAATTATTTTTTACTTTTTTTTTTAATTTTGAGGGGGCGGGGGGGTTATGTTTTTCTTGATCCAGAAGTATATTTTATAACCGAGCAATGCAGGGAATGGAACCCTTAACCCTGGCAGTGTTATGGGAGTCACACCAGGAGACACATCCACAAAGCGCTTTTGATGAGGGTGCTTACTCTGTGGTTTGGTGCTACCCGACGATGCCCAGCTGTAACATGTAGTACCTCTTGAGCGTGGCACACCCCGTTTTTAGTTTAGTTCATTTAAATTGCTATTTGTCAAATGTCAAATCTTTAGAAAACAAGGAAGTCTGTGTGACTCTCGTTGTTCGTTGTTGACTTGCTTCTGTAGTCCCAAGTTTAGCCAAATAAAATGTCTTGTTTGCAAAGCACTGTTTAAGCTAACAAGCGTGTGAACACGATTCCACTGCGTAGCAGTCCGCCCTGCTACATGGGACACAGACGGTAGATGATTAAACCGGTTTATTGCAGAGTTGGAATAGTTTGTTGGAATTGGAATTAGCCTTGGTGTAGTTTTGAAAGGTTTTACAGGTTTGTGGATGTCTTCATCTTTTAAAGACCCGCTCCCCCAAAAATGGTGTGTTTCCTGTGGTTCATGTCTTCTGGAAGCTTACCCGTGACCACATAGATGGTTTCATGTGCACCGCACAAATCAAAGTTTTGATTTAGTATTCTGGCAACAAATACGCGAATCCACAAAATATCCACGTCTGTCAGTGTTTCGGTGAAGGCTGGTCTCTTCGCTGCCGTCACAGCTGTTACCACTTAACTTAATCTGTTACAAATTACTTTGTTTACAAAGATCAAATTGATGTGCCTGCTCGCGTCACTGATATATATCTATATATCTATATATATATATACTATATACTATATATTATTATTATATTTCAGACACACCAGGAGCAGATCTGTGTGTCCAGTGATGGGAGTGCTTTTTTAACACTGATGGCACCATAGTAATTATCGCTCTAACTGTAGGTTGTATTGCGATGTTATGTCCAATTAGGTACACACTGAAATCTAGACAATGAATTCTCATATGATAGTAGATTGATACTCAGCTACTTCGGTTTATTTACATTCACAGAAAAGTGTTTTGAACGGTCGAGATAGAAATAGTATAACTTGCTCAAGGACACTTCAATAATGCAAATGTTGAGTGATACTGGGCCTCATACTGGGGTCGTTTAGTTCAAGGGGCGCTCTCTTCAGTAGACACCACCCTACCACTCAAATAAACACATGGACGCTGGTGTAAGCCTAGACGTTACAAGATACATTGGTAGAGGCACTAACCAAATGTGTGCTTAGACACAAAGGCAGTGTGACTTTTCTGCAGGTCCTGACAGCCATTGCAGACGAGTTAAGCCTTCTTGCATTGTGAACTCAAGGTATGACAACTTTGCTACAATGTGGACATTGCAGTTAAAAAATATTAATACAAATAAGCGAGAACGGTGTAAACACTGCAACAATTATTATTCTTTTTTTTTTTGAAATGTATTTAAAGGTATGTGTTGTGTTTGTATGTACAGTATGTCTATGTACAGAGATCAGCACGGTGCAGGTAGTGCAGGAATTCACGGATGATTGACAGTATTTACGGTGGTTGTGTTTCATTGGACGTCCTTTTCCTGTCACAGCTCACACATCTCGCTGCTGTGTTTGCACACTGCTCTACTTCACTCAGCAGATGTGGATGTTTTTTGTTATTATTCATGTTTTCAAAATCTTTTTGGGTGTTTGTAATCTGTGGGAAGTATGTGTCTCTGATCGTGGTACAGTTGGTGTGCAGCTCGGTTTCCACCTCATTTTGTGTGCAGTGGGTGGTGCACGGTCTGTCTCCTCCTGGGTCTGTCTCCTCCTGGGAGCCAGGGCTGCCTGTGGCGGCCTCTCTCCATGGCGAGGCTGTGCTCTCTGAGTCTGTACATAGTCAAGGATGTCCTTAGTTTTGGATCAGTCACAGCAGGGAACGTGAGCTGGGTTTAGACCGTCGGGAGACAGGTTAGTTTTACCCTACTGATGATGTGTTATTGCAGGGTTGCCACTGTGTATACTCTGTTTAGGGCCAAATAGCATTCCAATTTGCTCTGGTTTTTGGTTGATTCTTTCCAATGTGTCAGATATTTTCTTTTTGTTTTCTTATAATTTCTGTTTAATCTAATGAGGTTTCTGTCTGGTGGCTCTGCTTCTCTCTCTCGCTCTCTCTCTCTGCGTTCCCACACACTTTCTCTCCGTCATTCACCTTTCACTTTACCTTCCACATTTCTTTCCACTCCTACTGTCCTTCAAGAACACAAAACTTTCATTCATTGGGCCTCCTCCTCTCTCCTCCCCCTGTCAGAAACGTGTGCTGTCAGAGTTATGATGGATCACGCTTCTCGCCACTGTGCTAATCCTGTTATGCAAATGTACACAAAGAGAGAGCTCCAGGTTCACCCGCAGGGCTTACACAATAGCTCTAATGATATAACTTTACCTTGCCTTACTTTGCCTACACTAAATTAAATACAGTAAATTAAACACCCTTGTGTTTAATGAAATGACAACAAAAATGATTGCTTGTTGTGTGTGTGTGTGTGTGTGTGTGTGCATGTGCGTGTGTGTGTGTGTGTGTGTGTGTGTGTGTGTGTGCGCGTGTGTGGTACATGTCTTTAGAACTTTGAACCTGGTGGAGTGTGGTGTATGACACAGAAACCTACGCTCTGGCTTCAAGGAAACATCTTAAGTTTCCTCCGAAACATTCACCAAGACTTGAGGAGAGAGAGAGGAGGGGGGGGGAGGGGGGTGCACAAAGACTGGAGTTCACTGACATGAACCAGGTCACAGAGACAGAGAGAGGGGGAGGGGGTGCAATATTGTGCACATAACGTGCACATATATGTCTGGGCACCTGAAAGTGTTTCAACTTTGATATTTTGAGAGTGTTAAATGGTCGATGTTTGTCATAGATTTAAAGGGTAACTTCTGGATTGTCCAACCTGGACCCTATTTTCCCATCATTTTGGGTCTAAGTGACTAATGCAGACAACAATTTTTTTAGTTGGTAGAATATTGTGTAAGAGGAGACTTCAAGGAGAAGTCTCGCTCTGAAATCTTGCGAGCCTCATCCACATCGTCGACATCAGCTAAATATTTAGCCATGACTATGACATTTTTGTAGATAACACGAAGCCACGTTTTCTGTAGTCCAACACAACAAACTCTCCTCTCTCCAACTCTCACTCACTCACTGCAACAACTCAAGACTTCTCCTTGAGAGAGACTTGGTTAGACACAATGACAAACAGACCGGATCAAGCTAAAGGTAAAGAAAAAAGTTTTATTTCTCTGTGGGGATCCTTTCCATAATGTTGTCAGACACTCATAATAACAATCTGAGTGGCACTTTTAGAGGACGTACATTGACGGGGCGCTATTGCCCAAAGGGTTACATTGTAGACGATTGCAGACGTTTCGCGTTCTCGCTCAATACTTAAAATACTGTTGTCCGCATTAGTCACTTGACCCAAAATGATGGGAAAATAGGGTCCAGGTTGAAAGATCCCGAAGTTACCCTTTAAGTCTATGGTAAATCCCAAACCTTTCTCAGTGAAATTGTAGTGTAGTGTACATTACTGTGCAACGTTTTGTGTCACTGTCTATCATTTGATTGAATAATAGAACTAAATGACCCCCACACAGCCACAACTTTTACTACAATGTAGCTTCAGATATTTATACTCAGATGTTTTCGAAAATATGAATAATTTACATCTGGTTTGGAGGACGTCAAACATCTAAACATACACAAACTTCAATGCTTTTGCACGCTGAGGTGAAATTCCTTTCGCCTCTGAAAGAGAAAATGACAGTTTGTTAGCGGCAGTTGAGATAAAAAAATACGAGTGAGGTGACAAAATGAAAAACAAATGTTTTTTTTGAAAGGGTTATGTGATGTGTGTGTGACGCAGCAGGAAGGAGGTGGTTCAGGGGTTCCTTTGATTATTTCTCCCCCTCACTACGTTGAATCACAGTATTTATCCTACCCTGGAGACCAGTCCTCCGGCCCGCCCCGGTCCATAAATCTAACTACCTTTCTGGGCTGGCCGTCCTTCAGGCTCCAGGCTGGAGCTCAGGGAGGGCCCCGGGAGGCCCCGGGGGCGCCGACTAGTGAGGTCACCGGGTAAACAGAGAGGGAGGAGGAGAAAGGGAGGTGTAAGGAAGCAGAAGTGGGTGATGGGTTTAAGAGAGTGTTAGGAGAGACGAGGGAGAAGGTGGAGAGATGGAAGAGGAGAGATTAGGTGGTGGAAGAGAAGGAGGACCATGAGTTGTCAGGTGAAGAAAGATTGGAGGTTAATTTCCCGTTTTGTTTATTTTAGACGCTTTCGCTCATCATCTAACCCCGCGGATGTAGGTCTTCGATCCAATCACTTCTTCAAAGGAGATGTAATCTGGGCCCGGGCTTAGCCAGCGTTCACGTGTAGTTATACAGGGTCATAGTCTGTTTGAACAGTTGGCCCCTTGACGCCCTTGTTGGATGTCGGGATCTTTTTAGCCTCAGTAAAAGCTATTTGGAAGAAATCCAAATCCAGGCCTGTTTATTTTTTCCCAAACTGAAATCAATCAAACTAAAACCCAAGGCAGGTTTCTGGAATTTTTGTGTATTTTTGTGCTAACATCCTCTAGTGTAAATGTTTTTTCACTTTTAAACGAGTGTATGTGTGTATGTGCGTGTGTGTGTGCGTGTGTGTGTGTGTGTGTGTATGCTCTTAATTTGTCTTTGCTTGTATGGAGTAGGCTGGCGGCTGTGGATGTCCAGCCCTGTTAAGCCAGACTGGGTTTCATGGGCCGTGGACTGTATCATAAGCCCAGAGAAGAGGCAGAACGTGCTTCTCATTTACTCAACAGCGGGTCAGCCTGGGTGGGCCGGCACCGAGGGGCTTAAAGCGCCTGGCACAGGGGTTACGGTGAAAGTGTGATAAGTAAATGACATACAATTAAGCAATTGTTTTGATGAGGAAAATCATAAAACTCATAAAACTTATAAAATAAAGAGTGAGAAAGTCATTTAATAATTCTCTCATACATAACAGATTGAAACACAATTTTTGTTGCCTCATATCTTTTCTTGAAGGAAAAAGTAACATTGCCCTTGTGAATTACCATGTATGCCGCTGACTAAAGCAGCATTGAAGCCTGTGATTTGTAATGTATTGAAACATTGTCACCAACCTCTCTCTCTCTCTCTCTCTCTCTCTCTCTCTGTGTTTCAGATGTCCACCATGACGCTCATGCCCCCGCTTGCCCTCCTCTTCCTCCTCTCATCTGGGCTGGTGTCATCCAGTGACTGCCCCTTGGACTGTACCTGTCAAGCCAAGTCAAGGACCATCTTCTGTATTATGCGTTCGTCCACCACTGTGCCAAGTGGTGTGCCCGCTGACACCAAAGAGCTTTACATCTTCCGAAATGGCATCAATACCCTGGCACAGAAAAACTTCTCTGGCCTGGGACAGCTAGAGATGTTAGACCTGAGCCAGAATGAACTCACTCAGGTTCCAGACGGCGTGTTTGAGCCGCTGTCAGAACTGAAAAACCTGGACCTTTCTTCTAATCACATCACCAATATTTCCAAGGGCAGCTTTTCTGGCCTATATCAGCTGGAGAGGCTATATCTGTCTTTCAACAGCATTCAGAGCATCCAATCAGATGCCTTCGAAGCCCTGGGGATGCTGCTGGAGCTCAAGCTCCAGAAGAATCGTCTCACCACACTGCCATCTCTCCGTCTCCCCAGGCTTCTGCTGCTCGACCTCAGCTACAACAGTATCCCAACCCTGGGACCTTCAGACCTCCAGACCCCACATTTGGAGGCCCTAAAAATCACGTCCTTGGGGCTCACATCCCTGGATGAGGAGCTGATGGCCTCCTTCAAAAACCTACATGATCTGGACATCTCCTCAAATGAGCTGATTGAGGTTCCGGCGGCTTTGAAGTCCCTGAAGTGGCTGACCAATCTCAACCTATCCAACAACCCGTTTGGTGTGCTCAAGATGGACATCCTCCAGAAGCTGGTTTGGCTTCAAAAGCTTGACCTAAGTGGCCTCAGCCTCCTGGGATTCACTGTGGGTTTGTTCCAGAGCTTCCCTAGGTTGGGCCATCTGACAGTAGCTGAGAACCCATTCAACTGCCTCTGTCCGCTGGCCTGGTTTCCTGTATGGCTTCAAGAAAGAAACATTGTTCTAGGACGACCTGAGGAAACCAGATGCCACTTCCCCCTTGTTAATGCTGGGAAGATGCTAGCTGAGCTGGAACACCAAGATTTTGGATGTCCATCCACCACAACAGTGCTTGGTGGCTATCCCATGGAAAGTACTCCTGTGCCTGTATCACTCGCCACTGCCCCAGGAGCCACCCATACTAACGCTATCCCTCCTCCCCCACCCAGCGAGGAGCCAGACTCTTTCAAACCAAAACATCATCCCCATATTGCTGAACCTGCAGTCTCACCTAGTACCACCAGCAGGGAGCAAGAGCAACACATTTGCCCAGCAAACATCTGTCTTAATGGGGGTACTTGCAATTTTGATCCCCTGGGGCAACTGATCTGCATTTGTCCGAGAGGAACAGATGGTCTTTACTGTGAAAATATGGAAGAAGTCATTGTTCCACCGAAATCTTTGGTCACAGAGGTTTCTCTGGTCAACCCAGTTGCGACCTCTGAACCTGATGCTATTGTCTCACGAAAGGTAACCTCCACCTCTATTCTTCTGGACCTGCATCGCTTCATTGAAACAAGGCCCCACATTCGGGGCATACGGCTGACATATCGAAACCTCTCAGGACCCGACCACCGCCCCATAATCCTCAGTGTGCCAGCAAGCTACCCAGAGTACACTCTGCGTGGCTTGAATCCCAACTGTACCTACTCAGTCTGTGCCAGCCCCCTGGGTGAAAGGGTCAGTTCCAGAGCTAACGGTTCAGTGGAAACAGGTCCATGTACAGAGGCTCGCACAGCTGGCATCCAACCTACATCTTCAGAGCCCAAGGTGGAGACACAGAGCCAGTTGGCCTACACTCTTTTCCCTGCTGTGGCCGCCCTGGCTCTGGTACTTGGAGTGGCGATAGTAGCCGGGGCAATCATCTGTCTGCGGAAGCGGAGGCAGACAAAGGCTGGCATAGAGCTGGAGCTGGGGCCAACAGAACCAGACCCCATGGAACTGGAGGGGGTAAAAGCTGGCCTGGAAAGTGGAGGAAATGGGACTCTACCCCACAAACTGCCCGAGATTGATCGCTGCCAAACACCCCATCCGCCTACCTCCTCACAACAAAATGGGGTTTTGGAATATGAGGTTCCCCTAATGCAAGGACATGGTGCATCAAATAACAATGTAGCAGCTTCAAAACCATCTTATTTCTAAGATTTAGGTTAGGTCATTGATTTCAGAAGATGTCAAAGAGAGTGGGCTTGCCCATTGAGGACATGTGGAATACCCCTGCTGGTATATTGGTAGCTGGTAGATGTAGAAGAAGAAATATCCAGTACAAAATACAATATATATTAAAAATATAAAAAATAGTGTTTTGCTCACTAAACTTAAAAATAAAGGGACATTACATTTTGTGTTTGTGGGGTGGGGGTATGAAATCCTCAATGTAAGTGCAATACCTAGCAAGGGTCTAAGAACAGTGGCAGACTGAAAACGGAAGTGCCTTTTTGCATTGACACAACTAAAACTTTGTTTGTTGTTTTGTTGAAAAACATGATGCTACAATCGTATATCACAATCTTCTTGCTGGAATAAGGAGATACAATGTGGTCAATTAGTTGATCTTGAACTTAAAATCATCACTATGCTAGCAAAACACGGGAGGCAGTCCAGACCTGGCTCGAACCACCATACTGTGTCTTCTCTGTGTGGAGGTTGCATGTTGCCTTGGGATTCCACATCCAACGGCTTGCTATGGTTTTATGGTAATAACAAGCTAACTTGCCAAGTGGTGTGAATGTCATGTTTGACCTGCCAATGGACTGGCACTGCACAGGGTTAGGGTCTTAACCAGGGTCTTAAGCTCTGAGTGCTTGGTTGGGCCCCAGCTCTCTGCAAACCAACCTTTTGGAAATGGCCAGAGGCTTTAAAAAGGGTTTGTCCCATGGAAAAAGTTGTACTAAAAGCACTTCACTTCTCTGCTACCTAGGGAACCGATGACTGATGACAATAATTCTACAATCTCATACATTCAAATAAAAAAAATTGGCAACCCAGTTTGTGTTAACGCTATACCATATGAATTGACTTGTATTATGTTTTAGCTGACAGAAAACTGAAAGACAGGAGGCAGCAACAGTAGGTACTAATTCTGAATCAAATCTGTTTTTTAATAACTACCACACCCCAAATCTGATTTGGAGTTGATTGAAAGACTAACTGAACTCGTTGACCTGCCTATTTGTGTTCTACAATACTATGTGAGAGCTGTTTTTGTTGTTGTTGTTGTTTTTTGTTTGTCTGTTTGCTTTTAAAATGTCCTGGATTTTCTGTTATGCATTTTGTTGTTTCTTTTGATTTGGTACTGTTGTTGGATTTGTTAGTATATTAACAAAGACACATGCTTAATTAGTAATGGCAATTTTAAGGCATCATTAACACACAAAAGGCCCCAAAGTATTTTACATTGAGTACCTCGTAAGATTAAAGTCAGGTTTCTCTAAGATTACAAGCTGCCTCCAGTAGAGCTAGAAATGCATGAGCCAAAAAAGCTATCCGGAAGAACACAGAACATTTTGCGATGAAACGCCCAAAATACTTTGGGATGAAGTTCACCCCATGGACTCATTTAGTTTGAAATGCAAGACACTAAGTCTCTCTGCCAGGCCAGCCAACCCTCCACCAGGTCCAACATGGTGAACCACAGATAATTTTGTTTTACTTCTAAAATCCAAAACTACTTTCACAGCCGTTTCACCCAAAAGGACCTGGCCATAAAAGTACAAAGAGTTCCAATATAAGTTTTCATTGTATGCAGTAACCTTCTCTTGGGACCTACTAAATATAACCTTTGAAAGAATCGTTCTTTTTGGTACTTTATTTCTTTTTCTGCATGTTTACTGGCTCAATGTGTATTTTGACTTTCACTCACGCTAGGAATACTGTTATTGGGTGTTTAGAGATAGTTTTTGCTCGCGTCGAGCCATATATAGACTATATACAGTACAGAATGAATCCACAATCCAGGATTCACCCATTGCTACAGTGTGGTTTTCACAATATCACAACCTATTAATTAGCAAGAATGTACTCAAGTTATGGTTTAGAGACCTACTGCTGAGAGGATGTGTGTGTGTGTGTGTGTGTGTGTGTGTGTGTGTGTGTGTGTGTGTGTGTGTGTGCAATGCTTTTATATCTGTCCACAGTGCTGATAACATACATGTATCCATCTATTAACTGGAATCATTTCTGTATATAGCAAGAAGACAGGGAAAGGTTGCAAGGGAATATTTGAAATATTTTCAGCATGCTTGTAACCTCCATGTTTTTTTTTTCCTGTGAAATAATTAGTTGTTTCTTTGTGTGTTTCTGTTTTGTCTGAGAAGTTGAAATGTGTTTTGTAAATTCGTTTTTGAGAAAATGGCACGCAATTCTGAAAGAAAAACAGTATTAAAGCAACCTTGTGAACCATATGTGAATGTCGTTGTATTGTTTTGTCATTATTAATGCAACATTGTATCTACTAACACTAGTAGTATCACAACACAAGTTTTAAAATGAATCAAAAAGCAGACCCTGTAGGTCCATTCATAATTCATAATAGTCCCAATACTGCTTCTTTTTGGCCCTGCATGTCTGACCACCTGCATGCCCATCCACCAGCACCCAAACGTCTCACCTCAGATTTCATTCAGCCATCCCCCCTTTCCCCTTTGTACGTTCAAAACGTAAAACCTAAACGTGTCCAAAGTTCTTCTTCCAACATCCTTCCTAAAACAAGACACGACCTCTTCAGCTCGTCTTGTTCCCTGCACGTGGAACGTCATGTATGTTGGGTCTACAACAAAACAACTGAGGACGACAACCACTAAAACGTTGTCCAAACGCTTTGTTTTGCTCACAAACAGAATCAAAGACGCATAGGACAAGGCAGCGTTTCATGTCAACAGGAGAGAACGTTTCTCTTGTACACGGTGCGCGCTAGCTGAGCTTTCTCACATGCTGAACGTGGAGCAAAGTGAATTTAAAGTGATCCTGCACAGCATGCCCTTAAATCAGCTTTCAGTAATCAGGGTACATTTCAGACCATATGTCTGTTTATAAATGTAGCGGAGCAAGGCTCTCCGGGAAAAACACAGGGTTCATTACACACATACAAATCTACCAATACCTCATTAAACAAACAGACAGACAGACAGACAGACACTCACTCACTCAGTCTTGGCCTCAGAATAATAACTGACATTATGGTGGTTTGTGGAAAGAGGTCATTGAATGTTTTTTTTGTGCTAATAGCCAGAAATAGATGCCAGTGGAAAAGATTACAAATATTTTTTTTCCTCTTGAGGGTCAAATGCTCTTAATACATCTTAATGCCAAATTGGTTGGTATTACATTTTTTATATTTGTTGAGACCTTCATTGTGACTGCATACTAGTGTAGTGCCAAATCTGATTATTATTAAACAGAAAATAACTAAGAGAAGAGAAGAGAAGATAAGATGTACTTTACTAATCCCAGACAGGAAATTAGGGAGTAGGGAAGTAGCTCACTTTTTTTGAGGACTATGATTAAGAAGCAAATCAATGTTTTTTAAGAGTAATAGTGAGCAGTGATGTAAATGTGATCTCTGATTGTAATGTTGCAGTTTTTCAACCAGTTGATAAAACAAATGGTCCAGAGGGCGGTCACTGAATGGGTCTCAAACCTCTGGTGGTAACTGACGTCAGGCACTGAATCACTTTGTTCCCCTTAGGGAGCCCAGCAAGATGAGGAAACCGCTCGGTGTGTGCGTGTGTGTGTGTGTGTGTGTGTGTGTGTGTCAAAACATAAAAAGAGCACGTGAGGTCCACTGTGTGTCCAGTGCATGTTCGTAGTCTCATCATATTAACACTACATTTAGGTAAATCTACATGTTTTATGAGTTAGGTTAACTCATAAAACATAAAACATTAAACTTATTTTTATGTATTTTTGCGTATGGTTGGATTATTGGTTCAAGCTGAACTGCAAAAGTGATTGGTTGAACATATGCACATATTTATACGTTCCTAAAACATTTGGGATGAGGTTTACACAAACCACACACTTTTCTATTTGAGAGACGATTTTAATCAGGCAACAGCCATGTATTGTAAATACACAACCTTATATAACAGTGTATCAGAGGTGGCAAAAGTACACACATTCTGTACTTAAGTAGAAGTACAGATACTTGTGTAAAAAAAATACTTTGATAAAAGTAGAAGTACTGATTCAACTTTTTACTCAAGTAAAAGTAAAAAAGTACAGGCTCTGAAAAGTACTCACAGTAAAAAGTAAAAAGTAATTTTTAAATCGGCTGTTTTTGTGCAAAGCTAACGGAACCTCACGTCATATTAATATAATATAAATATCATAATAATAATATAAGGGAATAGGAACTTTATTTAAACTTCTATTACTGCCATTCTGAATGTACTCAGCGTGAACAACAACAAAAACAAAGTAGACAGAAAAAACAAGCTCTATTTGCTGTCGCCTACATTGTAGATGGGTGACTTCGCCTCTACATAGGCCTAAACAAATCACACAAAATGATTATGGTAAAAGCAGCATGAATTACAAACTCAACAAGGTCAGTTATACCATAAAATGTATTGCAATGCAAATAGACATTAAATGGACTGCAAGCATAAATGTATACTCAACTTAACGCCCAGTTTACCAGTTCTACACCTCCACCTGTCACGGTCCAGAGGGACCAAACATTACAGGTTTAAGATGAAGGGTTACTTAA
>OOFB01016083.1:1773-12144 GCA_900323305.1 Trachyrincus murrayi | reverse complement strand
GGGGGGGGGGGGGGGGGGGGACGAGACTCGGTATGCCACGATCCGCGATCCGCTGGGTTTCCTGGCCTGTTTATTTGTTCGTCGTTGACGTCTGCCTTTTCTTAAGTGTACACGGTTTGGCAAACCCGGCGTCAACAATTGGTTAGACGTTTTAAAACCCTGGGAAGTTGTTTAAATACGGCTGGGGGGGTGGGTGGCCTAACCGTGGTGCTAGCTTGCCTGATTTAAAGGCTTGTGTGTCTGTAGTTAACAACGCTGTTACACATGTATACATGTGTAATATATATATGTATATATGTATAGTACAATATGTTCCCGATGCTTCAGATAACCCGATGATTGTTGATCACTGGAAGCTTCGCACTCAATGAGTCGTCCCGAGTTGGTAAAAATATACAGATATACTGCAAAATATTAAAACAATAAGCTGCCTCTGTAGGTCTCTGAGTGGTGTATGTGAAATGATTGTTATGCAATGCAAAGTCTGAAGCACAAAATTGTCAAACTGCACATTGGTGTGCCAACAAGGAAAAATCCGTCCGGATTCGGCCCTTGTTGTCCAGGGATCACTTGCATGTTTATTTGCAATGTCTGCATGTCCATATTAATATAAAATGAGTAGCACAGACCTTTTACAGACAGGACACACATTATGTGAAAATGTAAAAAATGCTGGACATTTCAAGAGGAAACGGTTATACATGGCTAATAGCGTCGTGCTACGTGGGTCCACTGCAGGTCAGTCCTTGCAGGCCATCCATTGCGATCAGCCTGCAGAAAATGTTGACCATGCTCTCCATGTTCCTAATGAACAGTATTTGGTGCTGTGATCACGTAATCACACATTTAAATGAAGGAAACTACGACATCAAGTATCACTTGCAGTGGAATTTCCCATCCCTCTAAAAAATGCTGGTATTACATTTCTGTTTTTCTTTGTCGGTATGAGCAAGCCTATTGTTATGGCGTGGTTTATTTGTTTGTTTTCTGACTCTAGCTAAACAATTAGATGTGTTTACCCACAGCAATAACAGAATCTGAGAGAAGTGACTCCACAGCAATGCATAATGTCAATGTTGTCTTGCACAACAAAAAACGAATGTTTGCTAGTTGACCAAATTGCTTTAGAAATGTGTTTTTCTTCTGGGTCTCTATAAGGAAAAGGCTTTCTGGCCGATTGTTGCAATATCACAGTTGGCCACTAAGCCCAGATTTTGAAACCTATCCTTATGGCTAGTCCTGGGAGCTTATGGAAACTGCTACTACTGAGGGGAGCCCAGGTATCGCTGTATGGCCAGTTTGTCTAACACCCAATGGCCAATTATGGAGCTGGTGCAACTTCACCACAATTTTGCCACATCTGTTATTTTAAACACAAATTCAGTTCATTTCCCCCATTCAGGTCTTCTTCCATATCCAGAAGGAGATTTTGTAGTGTAAAATGAAATTACAATTACACACATTTTTGTTTACATTGGAAATGTAATGTAATGGATGCATAATATTATGTATTGTATATGTATTATATATGTATATGTATATTTACTTCCCATGATTTTAGGTGTTTTTATGGACTTATTTCTGTGCTTTTGTTATTGACTACATTACATTTTACATTTAGCATTTAGCTGACGCTTTTATCCAAAGCGACTTACAAGTACTTAACTATTTCAGGGACATTCCCCTGGAGCAACTCAGGGTTAAGTACCTTGCTCAGGGGTACAATGGTGGCAGACCCGGGGATAGACTAAATCCCCACATGGGCACCGAACTTCTTCTGTAATCATGGCTCCTGTTGAATTGGCCTCTGCAAGCTGTGTTTTCGATTTTATAGATAATTAAAATGTCAAATGCTCTCATAAATACTCTCCCTAAATACATGCGAAAGAATTTCAAGCACACTGTTTTTAAATCTTGTTTTTAACCTTCCTCCCCTGCCTATCCTCTTCCCCTCCGTGTCCTTTCAGCCATGAGCTCCCAGCTGCAGGTCTTCTCCCCTCCCTCCATCTCCTCCAGTGCCTTTTGCCGGGTCAAGAAGCTGAAGGTGGAGAGCAACGTGTGGGACGTGTCCACTACTGAGGGCTATGGCTCCATGGCCGGCCCGTCGGCCTACAGCTTCACCCCGGCCATGGCCGTGCCGCCCTTCGCCCCCTCCCTGGTCTTCCCCCCGGCCGCGCCCGGCTCCAGGGGCCAGGTGGTGGTGAGGGCCGCCGACAGCACGGGCAGCGCCCCGCGGGGCTCGGGCCGACGCCTCGCCAACGACCAGGCTACCTCTTACGGCCACTCCCACGCCGAGACGGCCTCCGACGCGCGGGCCCACCGCCACGGCCAGAAGAGGAAGGCGGAGGAGGCCAGCGAGGGCAGCGGGTGCGGCAGCGTCCAGATCCTGGAGGAGCTGTCCGCCCCCGCCGCCGCCTACTCCGCCCGCATGGGGGGCGGCGGTGGGGGAGGGGCCACGGGGCAGTCCATCCCCCACTCGGCGCCCACCACCAAGAGCAGCAGCTCCAACGGCGAGGGGGACTACCAGCTGGTGCAGCACGAGATCCTGTGCTCCATGGCCTGCAGCTACGAGGTGCTGGAGTTCCTGGGCAGGGGCACCTTCGGACAGGTGGCCAAGTGCTGGAAGAGGGGGACCAACGAGATAGTGGCCATCAAGATCCTCAAGAACCATCCCTCCTACGCTCGTCAGGGCCAGATCGAGGTACGTGTTGTTCCCCTCTAATGATCGGTACTTGGACACTCTGACTGACCGTGTAAAAGATCCGTCTGTGTGGGCGTGTCAGTCAAGGAGATGTTTTTTGTATTCTCAGGTTGGTATCCTCAATCGCCTGAGTGCGGAGAATGCGGACGAGTACAACTTTGTGCGTTCGTACGAGTGCTTCCAACACAAGGGCCACACCTGCCTGGTGTTTGAAATGCTGGAGCAGAATCTGTACGACTTCCTGAAGCACAGCAAGTTCAGCCCGCTTCCCCTCCGCCACATCCGGCCCATCTTACAACAGGTGGACTCATCTGACCAGCGTTTCAGGCATTCTTGAGTTCAGTTCACCCTGGGTTTCTCTTTCGGTCCATGGCGGTAGTGAGTAATCTTTTGGTTGTGTGTTGGTGTTGTTCAGGTGGCCACAGCCCTGATGAAGCTGAAGAGTTTGGGGCTGATCCACGCCGATCTGAAGCCAGAGAACATTATGCTGGTGGATCCCCTCAGGCAGCCCTACCGGGTGAAGGTCATTGACTTTGGCTCCGCCAGCCACGTCTCCAAGGCCGTCTGCTCCACATACCTGCAGTCCAGATACTACAGGTACGCTGGGCCTGGGAGGGCTGCTACTTCTTCATTGATTCACGATGTTCAATAGACTGGTTTTGACCAAACGATGGGAGCTAACCCGGAGCTAAGCTGTTTACTATGAAGTTAATTAGTAACGCCTTTATCCAGAGGGACTCATTAATGAGCAGTAGGGGTTGGGTGTCTTGCTCAAGGATACCTACAGGTAGTCTGCAGACATTGTGGATCGAACCTTGTACCTTTCGGCTAGGAGTCAATCATCCTAGCCACTACGCTGTCCTACTCCCCTGTTTGTTTCTATTTTGGCTTTTTACCAAATCCAGCTTGACACAGACAGACTGACGTAGATGTCACGCATGGACCCCACAAATAATTATCTTATTGCTATGGTCTGGGCGTCGTGGGTTACGTGCGTGTCGTTGACATTGTTGTGTGTATTACTAATTCATAACCCCCCCCACCCCCCAGGGCTCCAGAGATCATCCTCGGCCTGCCCTTCTGCGAGGCTATTGACATGTGGTCCCTGGGCTGTGTGATCGCAGAGCTCTTCCTGGGCTGGCCTCTGTACCCTGGAGCCTCTGAGTATGACCAGGTATGTATGATCCTGTGTGTAACGCAATGCTGATAGTTGTGAGGGGTAATATGTACTTTTTTGGGTTGAGAATGTATATTCCCGTATATTCCCGTATGTATGTGTGTATATATGTGTGGTGTTCTTGTTGATACTCAATTTACATAGATTAATGTCAAAATAACATCAAAAAACGAATGGCAGATTATAGAATCCCATTAAAACTAACTACTAACTATTGGGTGAAAGATGTCACACTTTTATAAGCGGAATACGGCTTGTATCTTCTGTTACTCCCAATCCCCCACGCGGTTTAAAAGTCAGAGCGGTTCTGTTTGTCCAGATCCGCTACATCTCCCAGACCCAGGGCCTGCCGGCCGAGTATCTGCTCAGCGCCGGTACCAAGACCAGCCGCTTCTTCAACCGAGGCACCGACTCCAGCTACCCCCTGTGGAGACTCAAGGTATGTCAATATTTGCCCTATTGGGGGCTGGTGCGGAGGACTCGTATTTACACCAACGGTGACACAGCTTTGCTCACATACTACACAAGAGGCGTTCTTAAAAATGTCAGATAAGCAAATGTGTCCCTCTGGCCTCCGTCTTGAACTGTTGTTATGTAACTGCTATCATTCAATCAATCTGAATGGAAATCCAATATTACTGATGTTGTAACATTGCATTTTTCTCTCCAATTGAATGTGTATGTGGCAGTAACCCATAATTCTCTGGCAGTTTTGGCCTATTTTATTTCTGCATAGAAATCAGCAAATGGTTTTTAGTGCGTGGAAGTCACCAGAAACGTTCTTTGTTCCTTGCAGACTCCTTCGGAGCAGGAGGTGGAGCTGGGCATTAAGTCAAAGGAGGCCAGGAAATACATCTTCAACTGTCTGGACGATATGATGCAGGTCGGTGTTCCCTGCTCTGGGAGCAACATCTCTCTGTCTCCGTTGTGCTTGTTGTGTTTGTTTTTGGCCCGCGACGGCATCAACAACCTGTTGACACTGCCCTGTCATTCCTCTACAAGGTCAACCTGTCTTCACACTTGGAGGGAACAGACATGCTGGCGGAGAAGGCAGACAGGCGGGAGTTCATAGACCTCTTGAAGCGGATGCTCCGATTGGACGCCGACAAGAGGATCACGCCCACAAAAACCCTGGGTCACCCCTTCGTCACTATGAGCCACCTCATGGATTACCCCCACAGCTCTCAGTGAGTGTATATTAACAAGTACTACTACTACTAATCGAGTCATTTAGGAGACTCTTTTGTCCAAAGTGACTTGCAGTGAATACAGATTAATGTTGTATAGGGGGCAGGATAGTCCGGTGGTTGGGGTGTTTGGTGTATGCTTGTTGGGCCGCCTGGCTAATGTGTGTGTGTTTCTCCACCCTCACCAGCGTGAAGTCATGCTTCCAGAACATGGAGATCTGCAAGAGACGGAGCTCCTCCTATGAAAGCAGCAAATCCCTGTACTCCACCAACGCTGTCCCCAGCGCCTCCGCCGGCAACCTCACCGTCACCTTCAGCAGTCAGCTGAACCAGCACAACCAGGCAGGCGCCGTTCTAAATCACACACACACACACACTAGGGATGTCAACGGTTAACCACCGGTAATATTTTTGACCGGTTCCGCATGTCGGTCTATAGGTTAATTTGCATACACACACTCCGCTAACGCTGAAGCAACATTATTATTATTAATTTTTTACTAACCGGTTAGTTGCCGGTTAATGGGTGTCGGGCTATCGAACGCAAAATGAACCAAAACGGACATCCCTAACACACACACACACACACAGCGCCATTGACGCCACTAACCCCCCCCCTCCCTCCCTCTATCCCATACAACAGGTGCCTTCAGCAGCGGGGACGGTGCCTCTGCTCAACTACCAGCCCGCTCTGTACCAGCAGGCTACTATCAACATTCCCGGGCTGGCGCAGCAGAGCGTCCCCCTACAGACACGCACCAACGGCCTGTGTAGTCAGGCGGAGCCTTTCCAGCAGACGCTCATCGTCTGCCCCCCCTCAACCATCCAGGGTAGGGGAAATAAACTCCCGCACCCCGGGAATCTGTTTGAAGAGAAAGAGTTGTATGTCTCTTCAGAACAAGAGCTGCTCTTGTTGTTATAAAAAGATGCTTCTATTGTGAAAATCTACACACAACACACATCGAGGGACTTCTGAAATAGCTATTTAGTTTAGCTTGTGCACTGAGTGCTCTGTGTTTTGGCTGCAGGGCTGCAGTCCTCCAACAAGAACTCAGCCTACCCCGTGAGGATGGATAATTCTGTGCCCATAGTACCTCAGAACCAGTCGGCCCAGTCACTGCAGATCCAGCCCAGCATGCTCACCCAGGTATGTACAGGAAACAGGTCTCTCTCGTGATGCTCGTTATGCATGCCTGTGTGCTTCAAACAAACAAGCCACCGTACAATTAGGGCATAGTTTGCAGATCAAGCAGGAAGAAGCTTCCCTCGTGTCATGCACGGACACGGTTGTGTTGTCTGGGGTTGCATGTAACCTCGACTTGCGCGCTAGCCGGTTTCCGTAATTACCGTCTGACGATTACTGTTTATCAACCTTGTGACTGGTGTATTTTTAGTTTTAGTCTGATATCCTCAGACATGTTTAAGCTTCGTTAAAGTTCAACCATTTTAAGGTAAACCTCAGAAAGCTCACAAAAGAAACTTCACGATAGAAGTAAACTTTCTGATCGTAAAGAAAATCTGCTTTGACAATGGAAAGTGAAAAGGTAACCGCAATGCCCCCTTTGTGCTAAGAATGGTGAATACTGTTGTGAAAGCAATTATACTGTTTAACACGCCCACCGCTGATTTCACTCATTTTCCCTCCACACTCGCTAACGATTTGCTTAAAATTCCTCAAATAACCTATCCGTCAAACCCTCATGAAGCCCACCGGCCAGACTGCCTAGTCCACTGTTAATATAACTGACTCTCTTGTGGGTTCCGATGCCCTTTCACACACACAATGCACTGACGGCTGATTGGTTGGTCATTTAGACTGTACTGACATCTGATTGGTGGTTCATTTAGTATTTTAATTATAAACATAACTCAACTCAGCCGCTTTGTATTTGCTCATTCAACTGATTAAGATCCTAACTGCAGAGTGGTGAATTGAATGTATACGCGTATTAACCTCCCTTTTGCAGATGCCCAGAGCGTCCCTGGCTATATTATTTTTAGCCGCTCCACTGCCATATTTCCTTCCTCGCCTCGCCCTCAAGGAAATCCTCTTCCCAGCAACGTTGAAGAACCTTAACGGGACTCCAGGCGTTTCACCGTACCCTAACCCTGTGCCCACATATACTTCCTTCCCCCTCCTTCCCCCACCCTAGGGCTCCTGCACACCCCTGATGGTGGCCACCCTGCACCCGCCGTCAGCAGGCCTAGCCCCCCAGTACTCTCTGCCCTTAGGGCTGGGCGCCGGGGTCTCCCGGCCCACCCTGCTGGAACATACAGCCACAGTGCTGGTAAACCTCCCGATTAACCCTCCCGGGGAGACGCTCTCGTGCCCTTCCTCTCCCTGTGCCACTAACAGTGCCGTCACTCTGCTCCCCTCCATGGAACACAAGCTCCTCCCCTCCCCCGGTACCACGTGTTTCCTTTCATTCTGTGCCGCACCGGGATTTCTATGGCCCAGTCTTCTGTTTCCATGCTGCGTCTTTCCTCTTCCGTCGGTCTCGCTGTTTTGGGATGCCCAAATAATTTAGCTGGATGTCAATAATTGTATCTATGGAGACTTCTGGAGGTGAAAATGATATTAAAATAATTATAAAATAAAACGGATGCATGAAAACAGCTTTGTGCAAAATCTTGCACTCGGATACCTTCTTGGTATAGCTCTACCAAAGGTCTAAGAACATCGCTTCAACCGACCGAATCGCTCCGGGATTCTAAACGATTCCACGTCACTGCTGGTTGGGTGTCCCATCCGTTCTCCTCCTCCATCCTCTCCTCCCCCTTAGGTCTGCTGACAGCATGGAGCGCATGAGTGGCTGCCCCGGCCTGAGCTTTGCTTGCATCTTCTTGTTCTCTGTCTGTCCTCCTCACTACCCCCCCACCCCCCCCTTCCCTTCCCTGGAGGAGGGCGCAGGAATATTGAACCGCACACATACGTACACATACGTACACACACACACTCTCCTACAACAGCTTGCCTCTGGATACTTTGGTTCGGTACAACCTCAGACTCTGGCATGCCCTTTTCCTCCATGACAGCCTGTCAGCCGGCAGTTTGACCCCGGCCAACTTAAACTAATCGCTAATGTTTAGTGTTTTTTTCCTCCAACAGGCACCGTGGTATTGTGTGTGTATATATATGTGTGTGTGTGTGTGTGGGGGGGGGGGGTTGTTTGCACGCGTAGGTCTTACCCGAGATCGGCTGATTCCAGTTGTCTCGGTGTCAGATGCTTTGCATGACAGAACCTGGTCGCTGTGTCACAGGGCTATGCTTTTAATCAGAGAATGGCTCCGTTGTAAGGCTGCTCTTGTGCTTTTTGACCGTAGAGGGAAAATAAATGGATGGTACGTCTCCACCTCTGACCCTCGTCTCTTAAGCATGGCTGAATTCGTCTCTTGCCCGTGGTGGCGGCGAGATCGCTCACGTTGCTTGTTATGACTCGAATGCCTTGTCCTGTCTCCCAAACCTTGTGACTTAAGGTTGTCCCGTCTGTGTCTCTCACCACCCCCCCCCCCCCCACCCCCAGCAGGCCTGGCCCACCCCCCCCCCCCCAACCTTTTCCCCCCCCCCCCCCCCCCCCCACACCCCCAGCAGGCCTGGCCCACCGGCACCCAGCAGATCCTTATCCCGTCGTCGTGGCAACAGGTCCCGGGCGTGGCCATCCACAGTTCGAACCACCAGTCCGCCGTGGTGGAGTCGCCGCTGCAACCGATTCACTCGGGTGTCGCCTCCCAGCAGGGACACAACTGGAGGTGAGTCCGCTGGCCAGATCAGCCACTTCTAGGCTTTAGCAAGTGGCAGTTTGGTAACGTTGTCTCGTGTTTGTTCCCCGCCAGGAACACAACCCAGACCAGGTCCCAGGTGGAGAGGAAGAAGGTTAAAGCCAGGCGAGGAGAGAGCAGGAACAGGTTGGTGCAAAAACACACCTTCGAAATGCTGTCAAGCCACATTGAAGCCGCGAAAATGCATTTGCTGATCCACAGATTGCTTTAGCCGCTCAGCAATTAGTTTGGATCATGTTAGAATTTTCAGAAATCGACCTTTTACTTGTCCTAACAGCAACATAAGACCGGCGTTTTTCACATGTATCCTTTTGAGACCGTTTTTTTCAAAAAGTTTAGTTTTTTTGGTGGTGGAAAACGCCAGATTAGTGTGGACTTCAGGCCTAAAAGGGAAGCTAATGTCCTGTATAATAGACACGTTTTGTGGACAGGCATAAGAAGCCAAGTGTGAGTGATCTTGACAACACTGTTGGGACATCCTCTTAAGTACTCCCTTTGTCAGAGAGATCTATACACAACCCTCCCCTCCCTAATGACCCTGTCTTACTCAGATCTGCATCATAGCATGGAACCAAGAATGTAGTTTCAGACAACTGTAAATACAGAAGCCCGTGGAGAGCCGAAATACATTTGGGTTCATTATCTGTGATCTTTCCTGTCGAGCCATGCTGCGCACAAAATGGCCGCCTGGAGAATCTATACATGGGTGGAAACTCACTGCTGTTTTCCCATCTCTTTTCCCAGGGGTCTGTCCACTACCTCATTGCTCAGCAGCAGTGACGTGAGCCCGTCCACCGCGCTGTCCCAGCCAATCATCATCTCCGACACGCCCAGCCCCGCTGTCAGCATCATCACCATCCACAGCGACACGGACACAGAGGACGAGCGCAAGTTCCACCCCGCCAGGTGAGAACCTGAACCTTGCTCCCCTATAGCGCCAAGATGGCCGCTCTGTGAAGAACGGCGGTCCAGGGCTGCTTGGTAGACCAGGAGGTTCTGTGTCCTGTTAGGATACAACTGTCAACAAGGGTCGACTGCTGGAATACGTTTAAAAATGGTTAAATGTATAGTTAGGAATGGTTACGTTGAGGTATAATGCTAGAGAGGGTTAGATTCAGATATACAGCTGGTTAGGTTTATGTGTAAACCTAGACATAGTATGGTTAGTGTTAGTAATAGGGTTAGTGTTAGTAATAGGGTTAGTGTTAGTAATAGGGTTAGGGTTAGTAATAGGGTTAGTGTTAGTAATAGGGTTAGGGTTAGTGTTAGTAATAGGGTTATGGTTAGTAATAGGTTTAGTAATAGAATATGGGTTAGTGTTAGTAATAGGGTTAGTGTTAGTAAAAGGATTAGGGTTAGTAATAGGGTTAGTGTTAGTAATAGGGTTAGTGTTAGTAATAGGTTTAGTAATAGAGTAAGGGTTAGTGTTAGTAATGATATCAGGGTTAAAGTATAGGTTTAGTATAAACCTAGACATTGTAAGGTTTCGGTTCTAAACCTAAACATAGTTAGGTTTAATAGTCTTT
>OOFB01016079.1:106751-117439 GCA_900323305.1 Trachyrincus murrayi | reverse complement strand
TTATGGTCACAACACACACACACACACACACACACACACACACATACACACTACACGCATGCATGCGCACACACACACACATGCTCGCACACATATAGTCACAGACACACACGCACACACACACACCACGAACATACCCATCCACACAAACACACATGTATGTGCATCTGTGCGTGTAATACAATAAAGCATAACAATGCCATCTAGTGGCGTTACCGGGCATCTATATACCACCCTATACATGTGGAGCTCTCTGGGTATCCCTCGTCAGAGCCTCCACTGTAGAGGGTGTGTGCAGAGCATTCCTGTACTCCTGAAGCCTTCCTAGCCGCGAGGAAACCGACACTGTAGTGCCACCAGGGAGGCTGGCGAGGCCTTGTCCCCATTCCTGCTCTCTGGTAACATGACCCAGATGTGCTTCACTGGTGCTCAGCAACACAGATCGCTTTCACAGGCTATTTTAACCACCGCGTGTGCAGTCTTGTTTGGCACTGGGCGTGTGTGTGTGGTGTGTGTGTGTGTGTGGAGGGGGGGGGGGGGGGGGGTGTTCGCATCACGTCAACCTGTCGTTTGTGTCAATGATGAATATGCATTTGCAATCGTTCATTATCGGATCTGAGATGGATCATGCGTCTCTTCGATAATTTAGTTTGCCACGTATGTACGTATGTGTTTATGAGGTGTTGTCACATGTAAACATGATTAAATAGAAGACAACCATTCCTCCTCGTCCTCTTCAACCCACTCTCCTGTCTCTCCGGACTGTCTGGCTGTTTTTTTGTGTGCTTAGAAAAATTCCATTCTTGTACAATTCCAAAGGCACCCCTAACCCCTTCACTTCATGTGCTGTGCCCTTGGTGACTCGTTGGGGTTCAATATCACTGGTTTATTAAATAAACACTCAGTCTAGAGTAAAATTAATGGTTCACCTTTCGGAAATACTGGACAACATACCCTTCCGCTACGAAAGTGATAAATAATCAAATATCATGAAACAATGAAAAAATCCCTCCACATCAAAAGTAAAAACATTAAATAAAGACACTTTCCTCTCATCTTTTTTGGATCAGTGTGTCTGCACCTTCTTTCTCTGTTCCATCTGTCCTCCAGTCTATCCTCTCCTCCTTCCTATTTACTGACTGGCCTTCTGTTTCGTATTCTTCTGTAAGTCGCAGCATCATTCTGTCCAGTGAGGACTGTAAACAGAGAGGAGAGATAGAGGCTAACTCTGCACATGGATACCGGAAGTACCGAAAGGAATGAAGTAAGCCAATGATTAGAACAATCTATGTATGGCTAAACATATATCTCAACTCAACCGGATCTAATTTTAAACATTCACACTGAATGTGCTCACACGTTTTGGCTTCATCTTAAGAAAAGAAAACATCAAGACATCCCATCTTGAATCCCAACATCCGTTTCATCATCTGGACAAGTAGGATACAGCCAAACCCAGGGATGTTTAGCTGCTGGTGTCTCCAGCGTCTGAGCGTTGCTCCGTAGGTGTGGCGGTGGGCCAGGAGTCGGGTTATAGATGGATCAAACACTCGGCTCTGACAAGCCATCTATCATCCAGGGGAAGAGAGCATCTAGAGATACAGAGGCGACCCCAGTCAATATGAATAATAGGAAGATATAGTATACAAACCTATTATTATGTTTTAGACTTAGACTTTGACTTAGCATTTTATTATTGTTTTTTTTTATGTCACAATCCTATCTGCACAGGACAAAAACAGACAAAGGTTAATCGTAATTAGAAATCCGTCCCTCTGCCAAACAGACGCCTATTCAGTTATGCCATCGTGTATCACAGATTCTCTGTTCTTAAACTTCATGGTTACAGTGTACACCAGAAGAGGTAAAGCTCTTTATTAACCAAGCAACAACACTTACCATATATTTCCATATACTTACCATATAACGGCGCTCGTGGTTCATTTTTTTGTTTGGCTTTCATCAGAGCTTATACTTTGTTTTCCTTGTAGATAGCACGGGTCTACAAGGAAAACAAACAAGTAGATACTGCATTTAAACAAGTAGATACTGCAATATAACTAGAAGCGCCTGTAGAAGAACTAGTGGATACTACTAGTTAAACTAGGTACTGCAGTTGAACTCAACATATTCTCCTTTTTCTCTTCTTTTACATGTGTACTTCCCCTATGGGAGTGTTATTCAAGGGTAGTGTGTACACCAACTCATATTGGTGAATCCAAAAGGTCACACTGTCCAACGAGGCGAGACTTGGTTTTATAATATATACAGGCCTTAATTAGCTATGAAATGTTTGTTTTTATCAGTACATTCTCATGCAACTGATCATGCATTAGAAATAACATTAACTGTTTTTTCTTTTAATCTATGCAATATTCTACACAATACACGTTGTAGCAAGTGTAGCAAGACTTTAAAGTAGTAACAGTGAATTAGTGGTGCATTAAAATGCTAATAGATGCTAAGTATACTGCTACATTTCTGAGCTCGTAAACATTTCCCGGGTGTACTCCCACCTTGCATTTCAATACGTCGCTACCACAGTTATGTACCATGAATATTTCACAAACTACTGCTTTTACCCACACACACACATTTATATTCCCATTATGCACCCAAGCAGCTCCTACTGTACTCCTAACCGTCCCTGGAAGGACAGCTCCCCCCTGCTGGTCTCCTTCTCAGGTTTCCTCCTCTTCCCTCTGGGGCTGGGGAGCTCTGCGTGCCCTTTAGAGGCTTCAGGATTAGGGGGTGTCGTGTCAAAGATGTGCCTGTGAAGCCCTCTGAGTCTGTGACTGTGGCAAAGGTTTATGCAAATCAAGCCCCACCACTTGATGCATAATGTATCCTAAATGGTGTGCCAACTCCCAGTCAAATAAAAGCATTTACGTGACGTAAATGCTTGTAGTCAGTCCTAAAAAGTACAAATGTAAATGCTATTTATCAACTGTTGTGTAAGGCTGATTATATTAATCCATTTATCACATTCTTCCTGGTCGTGTGCATGCCTAAACGAATGACCTTTTTGAAAGCAAAGTAGAGAAAGGTTGATCTATTTACTGGTGGCGTAGTTCTGCCTATTAGCTTCAACTGCATCTCCAGCAACATAAATCATCTAATACCTATTGTTATTAAATTGTTGTTATATGTCTTAGACTAAGTTTTAACACTGTTTAGTATCTAGGCAATGTTTTTTTTCGAAGCCACATACAGAAAATAGGTCTATGTGTTTTTAACAAGCGGGTAGTATAGGGGTTAGGCATCTAAGGCTCAAGGATGTCTGCATGTAGGCTGTGGACAATGGGCATCGAACCCAAAACCTTTCGGCTGGGAATTGCTGCACACCCTTCCCGCTAAACTGCCTTGTTTGTTGACTCCATTGTTTGAATCATCGATCTGAAAGATGCCAGGCATCTGCTTTTCAGGCATGTTTTTTTTAACGCAAAGTTTTATTTGAACAGAAATCCTGTTTTGTCGACAAGTACGACTCAAATGCACTAATGACGCTAATGACAACAAAGGAACGATTGATGCAATTGATTGAAAAGGACATCCTGGTGGCCCTGAAGCGCAAATCACAATGACAAATAGGGAATCACCACGGCAAGTCACAAAACAAAACGACAAATTACAAATCAAATTAACAAAAGAGAAAACACAACCACAAATCGGAAAACACATTAACACATTAATGACATTAACCTCTACCGGAAAAGATGGGTGCCTATCGACAAGGATCGTCGCTGATTGGATGCACTGTCCGTCTCTTTAAGAGGAATGGAAGCATGTGCACACAGCACACGGGAGAAGTCTGTTGCCAGAAAGCTTTCCGCCAGGAAGGCTTTAGGAAGTCAGGTGACGTAGTATAAAGAGCGACAAACTACATGTATTTCTGTGTTTTTGTTCTGTAAAGTTGCTTGTTGAATGTCATGGTTTTATGTATCAGCATATTACTGACATGCAATTACAACCTACTAGTGCAATGATCACGTTCTAGCGCAACACAGCTAGTAATTAGAGTCCTACAGGGGGGAACTCTGCAGGCTGCAGCCGATTCCATGTGCAATTAAAAATCGGTTTGTCACATGAAATGCACTTTGTACACTTGCTAGATGTGAGAGAAAGATAACACAGGGACATACTACGAGAAGCGTTTTAGTGCATTTCCCAGCGGAGATAATAATTATTTCACATAATCTGTGAAATACAGATATATGTTGAGATCGAGATTCACTGTGAAAACATGCAGAATATTACTGCGTTGGTGGCCGCAGTCTTCCTGTGAGTCAAACCATTTTTTAACGCCCGTGAACTCACACTCATGCAATTTAGGGTACAGCTTTTTATTTTATTTGATTAGTATTAATGAATACAACTATGAACCGTACAGTGTGAAATAAAAAGGCAGCTTAGCTATCTGTAGCGGGATACTACTTTGAATGACTAATAGCCATGTTACCGCCACACCCCCTGCCTTGGGTTATTATGCTAGTAGTGTAAATACGCCACCGATCAACATCAACACCAGCAGCTGCAGCTTGTCTCCGTGGAGATCCCGGGACTCCATGCAGAGCAAACACACTATCACCAAATCACTTTGAATAGCGTTCCCCGCTTTCGTTCTCTTGCTGCGATCTGCTGCGGTCTAGGCCTACAAGTTGATGCAATGAAAAGCCTTGTTGTTAGCATGACGACGAGGAGGGGAAGCTGTTAAAGTGTTCTTTATTAGCACGTTTGAATAACTGTTACTACAGGTCTCTGGCTCCATCTTGCCATATACTGTTCCATTAGCTGGCGTTTGGCAGTATGGTAGTAATCATCAATGGCTAGATGAACGAGATAAAAAATAAAATATCTTCAATGTATCTCTGTGATTCTCAGATTTTCTATGTCTTTTACTTTTATTTAATTTAAATTGTATTTATTGTTCTTGTTGTGTTGTTTCCCTTGTTAAACACTTTGTCTGCTCAGTTTTGCACGAAAATCCCTATATAATAAAGTTTGATTGATTGATTGATTGAACCTTTAAACCCTTCAAAATCCCCTTGTATCTCTGGAACCACCATGATCTTCCACTGCCAACACTGTCCGCCTACAGTCCATACAGCGTGTCGCCATGTCCCTTCCTCAGCGTGCCTTGTCTTATCACTGGATTTAACAGGGTAGAACATATGCCAGTAAGTAAAATGTTTTTAGGAGGGCCAGGGGATGCGATGCCTCCCTCACACCTCCCCGGGTACGGTGTTGTGTCATGTTCACATGACTCCTTCCTACCAGCGCTCCTGGCAGCCGCAGGCAACAGGTGGGCCCTTTATGAGGAGGGGCCAGACTCTGGGGAGGGAGGAGGATTAAATATCATCCTTGGATGAAGTGGTCAAGTTGGCTTGACCAATTGCATGGCTTATTTTAGGTCCAAAGAGGTCCTGAAAAAGGGAGTCTTGTGGTTTGTTCTGGGCTGTTTGTGGTAAGATTCAAGATTCAAGAAAACTTTATTATCCCGAGGGAAATTAATGTGCAGCAGTTAAACAGTAGGAAATACACAGGAGGAGAAATAGACACCACACATGTATACAACAAGTTTACACTAATACGTAGGTATATCCAATACACAACAATACGCATAGTGCAAAGTGCAAATTGGTAGTACCAGATAATAAGTATACAGAAATAAGTGGTACTAAAAATGAGGAAATCAGAACAGATACGGAGTTAGCAGCAGGTGTTGATGTGGGTAAGGAATAAAGTGATAAGTGATAAGTGATAAGTGATAAAGTGATAGAGTGACGGTGACTGTATTTACACCAGTAGCAGTCTGTTGGCTGTATGTTGACCTCAGGTCACTGTGTCTCCACTGTCCCTCTCACGACCTGAGGTAAATGCATTAAACAGTCTGATGGCCATAGGAAGAAAGGACTTCCTGTGGCGTTCTGTGGTGCACCTGGGTGGAATGAGTCTGTTGCTGAAGGTGCTTCGGTATGAGGTCAGCACCTGGTGGAGAGGGTGGGAGTTGTTGTCCATGATACTACGCAGTTTGCGCAGCATCCTCCTCTCAGACACCACCAGCAAGGAGTCCAGTTGGACCCCCAGGACAGAGCCAGCCTTCCTGACGATCCTACTGATCCTGTTGGCATCTGCTGACCTCAACCTACTACCCCAGCATGCGACACCATAGAAGATCACACTGGCTACAACCGACTGGTAGAACATCCTCAGCATGGTGTTACAGACATTGAAGGACCGGAGCCTCCGCAGGAAGTAGAGTCGGCTCTGGCCCTTCTTGTACACAGCCTCAGTGTTCTTGGCCCAGTCTAGTTTGTTGTCCAGGTGAACTCCAAGGTAACAGAGACATCTTAGTGGTGGGGCGGCCTTCTGAAACCGAGGTCCCCCCCCCCCAAAGAGCCACTCTGTGACTCGATTATTATGGCCTAATTATTGTGTATAAATTGCTGTAGCATATAATGAAGTACAAAGTTGCGGGCCAAGCCGTTGTTGTAGTGCGAGGGTAACATGTCTGCTGCCTGGCTTCTGCCCAACGAGATGTTCAGTCATCCGTTAAACTGTGACGACCACAGATACAAACGTCAACATCGTTACGTAACATCGTTACGTGGGTATTTCATGGGGCTGCTTGCTCCCTCAATTCAAATTTTATTAAACTGAATGAAATCCAATCAAATGAAACGAAACAAAATCAAAGCTAATCTAATTAAAGGTGTACTTTGGCAGCAGAGCAGTACTTACCCCCGTGTGTTGTGTAGTCTTTTACCATGCCTGTACACCGATGATTTGATAGTAGAGACTTCAATCCAACATTTTAATCTTGGTTATAGTGCATGCATGAAAAGCAGCTTTATTCGCCCTAAACTCGTTTAAAAGACGCATTTATTATGAATGAATACTTAAACTTGACTAGAATACAACCTTGGGCGACTGACCCTGGTTCAATGCTTTTGTAATACTTCATGATGTTTTTTCACAAAGCCACAGTCCGGAATGAACAGAAAAATAAAAACGCTGTCTTATAGTATTTTAAAATACTGTGTGATTTATATGCTGTCGTGGATCGGGTTCTGACCAGCTTGTGTCAGAGTGGCCAAACTGGCAGTGCAATAAATCTCACGTCATGTGACCTCATCAACCGGCCCTTTTTATAGAGAACCAATCAGCTTCGAGGTTCTATTACAAAAAAAAAACGCAAATCAGAAATATCTTTCGCTTTATGACGCGTCTTGTTCATGTTAAAGCTTGAAGATATTCTAGATATCTACAAACAATGAACGTAAGAAAAGATCTACATACAAAATCAGACGGCCAACCAGATTCATACCGAGCAATACCGATTCGATTCAGTACCGTCGATGCACTCTTTTCCACTGTCACCTTACCAACATGTACGACCCTGGCACACCTACGTGAAGCCAACTGTAAAACGCACATTCAATAAAGACGATTGGCACAAAGAGACGAGATGGCGAGGCGTCACAACTTCTGACCAACAGTAGTGCGAGGAGGGTGACATCGGTGGCGGGGGAAGGGGGGGGGACAGTAAATTATGAGGCAGGCCGTTGGAAAACAGATGCAGACAGTTACAAGGAGAGCAGCTGGTCAAGGAATTTGGAGAAAACCATGGAGATATTATTGTACACATGGAGTAGCCACAGGGCCTATGGGACTATCGGGAGAGAGAGAGAGAGCCAGCAGAGATAGCCTCACCACCACCACCACCACCGCAGTATGACAACTTGTTGTGAGTTAGTTGTTACGGTGGAACCAGGGACCGTTTCATCAGGGATCCAACAGCCGGACTCTTTGATGAATAACAGAGTGGAGAAGAAACAGAGAATGCAGGTACAGCATTCTCAGTCCTCGGGCAAGCGAGAGAGAGAGAGAGAGAGAGAGAGAGAGAGGGCGGAGGGGGGATTTTGTGTAGACCTTGTGGATGTGAATGTGATGTGCGTCCATCAGATGTGCTGAAATAGCCCTTGGCATGGGATCTGCTGATGCAAATTTTTCTTCCAGCGGAGGGACAGGCGAATGGTGTGATATCACAAGGTAAGACGGACACTTGCACTGCAGGACGCAGGGCGCTTGTTAATATTCACTGACGGCTTGACCTGAGTATTTCATAAGCCTGCAGGGAAATTACGCCTTTCAGATTGCCCCAACTAATAAAATACACGGTGGTACTACTACAGTACATTGTATGAGTCATGCATTGTTAATATAATATGAGAGAGAAGTAGCACTGATTTATGTTTTTAATACATTAAAACTGCATTTTAATCAAACGTGAAATACCAGTAAAATGTTTATGTTAAAGAATATTTCATTATAAGATTGACTTCTGTTTACGACACATATGCAGCATACACAAAGATACATTCATAAATGTGCACGAGAACCATTAAACAGAAAGGATAACGAGAATAAAATGATATTATTTAGATAGCATCTTGTTTCAGTCAAGTTCCATATAATCTATTGGGGTTTCTTTTATGGCTGTGTCACAGCGTTTTATAGCAGGCAGTAACACCCATGGTTGGTTTAGTGTTGAATCAAGTGCTTTATCGTACGCTAAATTATTATGCAGACTTGTGCTCTGCTCGCACCGTAAACACGTAACTTTAAATGCCATGCAATGTGACGGTTCTAGAAGTTAATTGCACTATTATGTTTTTCACTTGTATGTTTGACACTAATGCTCTTATCAAGTGAAAGGTCAAGAGATATGTACGTCCCACGGCCGGGCCTTCCATCAACTCGACTGCCTTCCGGAAGACGTTCTTTTTTCTCTATTCTGAACAGGGTCTCGCTTAGACTTGAACTTACAGAAACAATAAACCGAGACAAAATACATTGGTTTGTAATCATAATTGCATCATTATCGTTATAAAATACAATATAGGAGAACCAGTGGCTACAAAGAGCTGTTGTATAAACAGTATCTATCGCTACCTTCACCTGGTGGCCTGTGTCTCCTCCTACCTCCTGTCTATAACCACAGACTACACAAGAGCTTTCATTACACTGTATTAACACCTTTCACCTCCACTAGATAAGATTGTTCCTCCATTAAAGAAAAAGAAAGTCGCTTAGAGAGAGTAAAAAGGGTTTATATCGTATAATCAAGCCTAAAATCTATTAATTAGCTGGCCGACTACTTATAGATTCAATGAAAACAGTAGACAACATGGCTCAACCAATATAGCCTACATTACATGGTAAATACTGTCATTAAAAATAAGCTACAATGACAAAACAGAAAACAAATTGCATTAATACCACGTATTGTGCCAGCCATTATGACCAATTCCAACTCAATACCTGCGTTAAGCTAACACATGCTAAGCTAACCAAGGTTTCCCCCAGTCAGCTTAGGCCCGGCGGTTCTTGACCCCCTGCCACGCTAATACACGCTAAAGATTAAACTACCACTAAAACGGCACCAGATAAACAGCCACATAGCAGAGAGGATGTCAACTTGAAAATAACACCTAACTGAATTTCCTCTTCTCCACCTCAACAGAGACAGCTTTATGGCTCTTGTCACTGCTGGATGCCATGTCCACCCACTTCACGTCTGGGTCAAGGAAGGTTAAGGCAACATTGGTTTCAGTTAAAACACAAACACAAGCAGGCCTCCTCCTGAATTCTTCTGTTATTTCTGTTTTCCTGTGATGAAGTCTAAATGAAATCTATCAATCTATCTTATTGATAGTAATATACTTGTATTGGTGTGTTTTGTGAGACCAACTGTCTAATAATATCTACAGGCTATAGTGAGGTGTTTTTTTTGTGTTCAAATATAATACCAATACAAACTTCTACATACTTATAGTCATGGTCGTACCAAGAGGCTTTGCGAACACAGTATTTGTGAAGTCAAGAGTGTTAGATCCAGCAGTAGCCATAGTGCAACCCTCTTGACTCCTGAAGTCTGCTACTATCCTAATAATAACCTCAAGAAAAGATTGGTGGCAGTTACATATGTTACTGGGAACAACATGCTTGGCATGTCATGCGTGTTTCGGGACACGTATGAACAGCTTAATCCTGTTGGTGGTATTTCAGGTTTTCATAAGGATGTGGAGGCAAGCAAGCTACCAGGTGTGGTGGTGGTGTTGTTGGTGGTGGTGGAGGTTGAGGTGGTGGTTAGTGGTGGTGTTGATGATGATGGTGGTTAGTGGTGGTGGAGGTTGAGGTGGTGGTGGTGGAGGTTGAGGTGGTGGTTAGTGGTGGTGTTGATGATGATGGTGGTTAGTGGTGGTGGAGGTTGAGGTGGTGGTGGTGGTGGGGTTGGTGGTGGTGGTGGTGGTGGTGGTGGAGGTTGAGGTGGTGGTGTTGGAGGTTGAAGTGGTGGTGATGGTGTATTTCAAAGGGCTGGTGGGAGCAGTCGTGACACATCGTCACGTCTTGCCCCCTCTCTGCAGCTGCTGCCATGCGACCGCCGCCAAGCGTTTATCACATTGCTTAAAACAACGTTTACAACATAAACATTGCATGCCTGCCTTAGCCGAAAGACCAGAATACCAGTGATAAAACAAGAGAGAGAGAGAGAGAGAGAGAGAGAGAGGAAGAGGGGGACACAGAGAGAGAGGGTGAGGGAACAAGAGAGGAAGGGAGAGTTAAGTTAAGACCTTACAGACCTCATGAATATTAAACAACACAAGGTGGTGGGTTATTGCAGT